>PVHX01005141.1:55403-116195 GCA_004024805.1 Geosciurus inauris | reverse complement strand
TTCCCCTTTCCCTCCCCTTCACCCTACCTGTTCCCTTTCCTCTACTCTACTGGTCTTCCTTCTATTATAGTGTTTTTTAAATTAGTGATAAACATTCTTGTACATGCCTTTTTTTTTTTTGGAACGGGAGATTGAACTTGGGGCACTTGACCACTGAGCCACATCCCCAGCCCTATTTTGTGTTTTATGTAGAGACAGGGTCTCACTGAGTTGCTTAGCACCTCGCTGTTGCTGAGGCTGGCTTTGAACTCGTGATTCTCCTGTCTCAGCCTCCCAAAGTGCTGGGATTACAGGCTTGTGCCACCATGCCCAGCTCGTGTTGTCTATATTTCCTCTTTATAATGTGAATGGGAGAGGAAAGAGGCCCCAGGGCTGTTATCCTTGTATAATACTAGCTGTTATCCTTGGCAAAAGCTGAGACCTATTCTGGGCAAAAGCAAGAGGAAACCATGTTTTCACCTCATAGTATCAAACCCATGCAACTGACAGGTGACATGGCATCTCTACATTTTTTCTTGGCTGGTGGTCAGCCTGTAATAGGCCAACACATGTGAGGCACATACACATTTGCTCACTTGGCTATGGTATAGGTTTGGGGTTGAGGTTCTGGAACCAGAAAATCTTGGCTCTTCCACTTAGTGGCAATGTGACTCTTAGCTAACTTCTCTAAGTTTGTCCAACAAGGATAATAATAGTACTTCCTTCAAGGATCTTTTTGAGGATTAAGTAAAATAATATACTAAAGAGCTTAGCATAATGTCTAACCCAAAATAAGTATCCAGAAAAGGGTGGTGACCATGGTGGGATGATCCTCTTCTTCCTCCTCCTCCTCATCTTGCAGCGCAAAGACTTCCCCAGCAACAGCTTTTATGTGGTAGTAGTGGTGAAGACTGAAGACCAGGCCTGTGGGGGTTCCTTGCCTTTCTACCCCTTTGTAGAAGGTAAATTTTGGTCCCTGGGCCTGGCTAGGTATAGGAAGGGCTTGGTGGCTTCCTGGGAGTTGGAAGAGCCTGCATGGCTACTGGTGGATCCAATGGGAGATGGGTTTTTGTTTGTTTGTTTTGTTTTGTTCCTTTTATGGTGCTGGGGATTGAACCCAGGACCTCATGCATGCTAAATGTGCACTCTACCACTGAGCTGTACCTCCAGCCCTCTGGATCATGTGTTTTTGGCCCTGAACTCTCTGTGGCCTGGTCTCACTAATTCTAGCCAAGCTGTAGGTAACCATCTTTGCCACTTTGACTTTTTACTTCCAGATGAACCAGTCGATCAAGGGCACCGCCAGAAAACCCTGTCAGTGCTGGTATCTCAAGCAGTCACATGTGAGTGTGGGGAGCCAAGTGCAATAGAAGAGCTTCTCTGGTTATTCCTCTCAGACCTAGGAGAGAGGGTACTCTCTGGGTGGCAAGGACTTACCCAAGCAGGCTGACAGGTAGAGAACAGATGTCTTGGCTATCTTCAAGATGGGGAGATCCTGGAGGGGAATCCGGTATAACATGGGACAGAGTCCATGGCAAAAGATGGAATAGTTGAGTTCTAGTTTGCTCTCTGTCACTTATGAGCAGAGGACTCTCCTTGATCCTCTGCAACAGAAATAATAAAATATGTCCTATTAGACTCAGTTGTTAGGCTTAGCAGAAAATTAGTAGCAGCCAGGTGCAGTGGCGCATGCCTGTAATCCCAGCACTTTGGGAGGCTGAGACGGGAGAATCATGAGTTTAAAGCCAGCCTCAGCAATGGTGAGGCACTAAGCAACTCACTGAGACCCTGTCTCGAAGTAAAACACAAAATAGGGCTGGGAATGTGGTTCAATGGTGGAGTACCCCTGAGTTCAATCCCCGGTACCAAAAAAAAAAAAAAGAAAGAAAGAAAGAAAATTAGTAGCAAAGTACTAGACCCTAGATAGTACTCAGTAAATGTTTACTGAGTGATTAAATGGGGCTCCTTTTTAAAACAAATATTTTTAGTTGTCTACGGACCTTTGTTTTTTTTTAATTTTTTTATGTGATGCTGAGAATTGAACCCAGTGCCTCACACATGCTAGGCAAGTGCTCTACCACTGAGCCACAAACCCAGCCGTTATAAATGGGGTGCTTTATAAATTTGACAGTTTAAGGCAAAAATAAAGGATTGTGATAAGAGAAGAGAAAAGCTGCCCCTTGAATGACTCATTGACTCAGCAAATACTGATTGAGCCCCTCTTGTGTGCCAGGTGCTGTACAGGGCTGTACTTCTCAAGGAGCTCCTGTGTAGACAACAGGAGGCTGCTGCTCTACAGGGTGCCAAGGGCTATGATGGGCAAAGGACAGGTCACTGTGGGAATGTAAGACAGAGAAGGCATCCTAAAAGGCACAGTATCTGTGCTGTGGTTTGAAGGTTAGGTCAAGATAGAGTTTTCGAGAAGTGGAAGAGAAAGTTCTAGCCCAGGAAGCAACATGAGCAAAGACAGGATCATGTCAGAGGTTAGTGTAGTTAGAGGATTGTCAGTTTTTCACACTGGCTGTGGCGTTACATTTGAGGGGCATTGTGGTGAGAGGTTGGGCTGGGCAGTGGAGCCAGATCACGAAGGCCCTTGGGCATCATGATGGCAATGTTGAAAGGTTTGCTGTGTTCACCTTCCTGCTTTCCTCTCTGTAGCTGAGGCCTATGTTGGTGGGATGCTCTTCTGTCTGGGCATATTTCTCTCCTTCTACCTATTGACCATCCTCCTGGCCTGTTGGGAGAACTGGAGGTAAGATGGAACTGCTGAGCCCTCCTCTGATCTGGGGTGGGTGGGCAGCCAGTGTGGGTGAGATAGCCTGGCAGGATCTGACCTGGCTCAGGGTTATCTTCTAACCATCCTCAAGGCAATGCCAGGCAGGTACCTGTTAGAATCTGTGGTCCAGGGCTGGGGCTGTAGCTCAGTGGTAGAGCACTTGCCTAGCATGTGTGAGGCACTGGGTTCAATCCTCAGCACCACATACAAAGAATAAATGAATAAAATAAAGATCCATCAACAACTAAAAAATTATTAAAAAAAAAAAAAAAAGAATCTGTGGTCCATAGGCCACTTCTCTGGAAACTGACCTGGAAGGGGAACCTCAATCTCTTTCCCAAGTAGGGAGACACCACATAGCTCCTCAGCCCAGGAGGAACCCAGGATCAAGATTGGGGCACAGAGTTATAGAGAATGGGGTAGAGAGGGTAGAAGAAAGGCCACCTTAGCACAGAGGGATCTTCATCTTACCCATTCTGGGTGTCCTCTTGATTCTATCACTGCAGGCAAAAGAAGAAGACTCTGTTGGTTGCCATAGACCGAGTCTGCCCAGAAAGTGGTACCTCCAAAGGGCCTGGGTGGGAGGGCAGGATTTTCTTAGTCCTGGGGAGGGAAAGTGGCGGGTGGTTCTCTGTGTGGTTAGAGGAGGAAGGGTTGGGGGTTTCTGGATGTTCGGATTGGGAGTGACATTCCACAGATGGAAGCAGGCCTGGTGTCTTCTGCTGTCCATCCCTAACGTGTGTACCCGGGAAGCTGTTGTGTGATCTGTTCTGTGTGTCTCGCTGCCCTGTCTGTTACAGGCAGTGCTGTTTACAGTCTCTGGGATTATTGACCTTCTGTTCTCTCCCTTTCCCCTGCCCTCTCTTTCTGTCCTTCCTCCTGCTTGGGACCTTCTCTGTCAGCTTCTCTCCTTGGTAAGCTCCAGGTGTTGTGGGCAGAGGAGCTGCCGTCCAGGGGGAGGGAGGTGAAACACAAGGGCTGTCTCGAGAACCTGAGCAGCCGGATGTCATTTGTCCTTGCTGCTGGTAGCTTAGTACATGGGTTCTTTGACTTCCTCTCTCTTTAGGGAGAGCACAGTGTGACATGTTTCTGTTGAACACATTGGAGTTCGGGGCATGTGGTAGTGGTGGTGGGTGGTAGTGAGGTGTTTTGTCTGGAGAGGTGCTTATTCTTTGCTATTGACATGGCCCCTCTGTAACTGTCTTCTTTGGATTGTCCCTTCTTTCTTCCCCTGGCCCTAGGCCTCTCTTTGCTTCCAGGGTAAGGGAACCTTGACTTCTCATTGCAGGTCACCCTCGGGTCCTGGCTGATTCCTTTCCTGGTAGCTCCCCTTATGAGGGTTACAACTATGGATCCTTTGGTACGTGTCAAAACCAGAGACTGTACTTGCCCACTGGTGAAGTGGCCATTGGCTTCCTGATGCCTCTGCCCTCACAGCTACTCAGCCCCATAGGGATGAGTCCAGTGTCCCTTACCCACATGCCTCACCGTTTACATTCCCTGCAGACAATGGTTCCGGATCTACCGACGGTTTGGTTGACAGTGCGGGTACTGGGGACCTCTCTTATGGTTACCAGGGTAAGTGGGACAGGCAGGGGTGTGTGGTGCAGGGCTGCTCTTGGCTGGGTGAAACGTCATGGTGGGCGGTTGCCTCTTCTGCCAGATGCTGGAACCAGCAGATTCCTGCTGTTCTGCCCATCTCCTCCCTTATCCTTTCCTCCTTGGCCCCAGTTCCCTGGTAACTTTCCCTTTCCTTTGAAGGGCACGACCAGTTCAAGCGGCGCCTCCCCTCTGGCCAGATGCGGCAGCTGTGCATTGCCATGGGTAGATGTGGGGAGGGGGTGGGGCTGCCCTGCCAATCAGCTCCTGCCAGGGCGGTTGACTGGGGCCTGCTGGCTCCAGGGCCAGAAAGATGCTTGGTGCATGGCTTCCTCATCTAATGCCAGTAATGCCAGCTTGTGTGTCTTCTGAGAGAGACAGGCACTGGCCCCTGATGCCAGTGAGCTGGCACCTTGGCCACCACAGGCCAGATGTTATAGTTGCTGTCTCCTTTGCCAGCACCCTCTCTCCAGTCTGCTGTGGTCAGGCTCATGAACATAGTCACATTCTGGCCTGTGGGGGCTTTGGTCAGGTGAGGTCATAGGAGGAAGCTTCTGAAGGCGAGACCGATGAGGGTAAAGGAGAGGTGCTCTTCCTGGAGGCAGCCTCTTGCTCTTGTCTGCACCCCAGGCTCTCTGGGCCTTGAACTCAGTGAGGGTCATAGCAGTGTCTTCTCAGAACCCACAGGGCTGGGCACCTTCTAATCAGCATGACTGGCTGAGTTCAGTCCTTTTGCTTGTGTTGGGGTCTGGGGTCTGCTCAGTGTCCTGCCTGGGAAGCCCTAGCTCAGGGAGGGGAGCAAAGCTGGAGCTGATGCTGGTTGGTGGCCTCTTTGCAGAGCTCCTCTAGCTCCCCCGTGACTTAGGAGCACCTGATGTCTCCCAGCACCTGGGCCCACCTCCACCCTGGCTCTGAACTTCAGCCCACAATTTACCTCTTCCCCAGAGCCTAGAAATTTTGACAATTGCCTCAGATGGGTGGGGGCAGACCTTGAGTTTTGTGCTCAATAGTTGACCCTTTCCATTCTGCCCTTCACAGACCGCTCCTTTGATCCAGTGGGCCCTCGACCACGACTGGACTCCATGAGCTCCGTGGAGGAGGATGACTACGATACGCTGACTGACATTGATTCAGACAAGAATGTCATTCGCACCAAGGTCTGACACCATGCACCTGGCCCTGGTCAGGGGTTTCCTGAGGAAGGGACCTTTTATTTGATCTGGTACATCAGGGAAACAGAGGGCGAGAGCTCAGGGGAAACTGACTTTCCCTCCAACCCGTCGAGCCCAGCAGACTGGGGACAGAGCCTCTTGGTCTAACTGGCTACAGCAGTGGGATGGTCTAGAACCCTGAGTCTGAGCCTATCTGAGGGAAGCCCCTCTTCTCTACCCCTAAGCTGGATGACAAGGGCTTCTCCCAGCTGGTGGTAAGTGGGGCTCACTCCTGCTTCCCCTCAGCAATACCTCTATGTGGCTGACCTGGCACGGAAGGACAAACGTGTTCTGCGAAAGAAGTACCAGATCTACTTCTGGTGAGCAGGACGAGCCAGTTCTCGGTCTGAGGTGGGGTGCTCCTCAGTCCTGCCCACCTCACTGCTCCTTGCTGCTCCTCAGGAACATCGCCACCATTGCTGTCTTCTATGCCCTTCCTGTGGTGCAGCTGGTGATCACCTACCAGACGGTGAGAGGGCAGGAACTGGCTCACTTGGCCACAGTCCAGGACAATGCCCCTATGTGCAGAGCCTCCCAGCTGGGAGGACAGACCTTAGTTTACATTGCCAGGTTTCCAGTCCCAGCTCTGCCTATCAGCTGAGACTTTGGAAAAACCAGTTAACCTCCCTGAGCATCAGTTTCTTCATCTGCAAAATGGGGGTGGTGTAAAAGCAATGTTGTGGGAATTTTGAAACAAATATCACAGGGCTTTATGAGTTGGTTTCCCTTCCCTTTTCTCTAGACCGTGAGACAGGAACTTCTGTCACGATCATGCGTTGGGGTTTTCAGCCACACCTAAGGGGGTGGATAGTGACTGCCACTTGGCATCCCTCTTTTCAAAAAGAGCACATCCCCTGGGTACTACATGTACACACTATGTGTACACTCGCTTTCTTTTGCCAGTCTGGCCCAGGTGGCATGGCATAGGCTGTGATCTAAATTTGGCACATTAGCAGACACACTCCCTGCCCCCACTCCTGCTGCAGGTGGTGAATGTCACAGGGAATCAGGACATCTGCTACTACAACTTCCTGTGTGCCCACCCACTGGGCAACCTCAGGTGGGGATTGTGCTGGGAGGTCCCCGCTCCAGGGCAGCAGTGAACTGGGGAAGGGGGAGGGGGCTTTGTGAAATACCTGCCTGGGCCAACGAAGAGGCCTGGGTGTGAGGCCTGGGCAATGTGCCTTTTGTCACTCCTTCTAGCGCCTTCAACAACATCCTCAGCAACCTGGGGTACATCTTGCTGGGGCTGCTCTTCCTTCTCATCATCCTGCAGCGGGAGATCAACCACAACAGGGCCCTGCTACGCAATGACCTCTATGCCCTGGTGAGTGAGCTGCCTGCCTGGTGAGACCAGCTCCGGCACATATTCTGAGCCTTGGCTCTAGTGCCTCCTTTCTGGCAGGCATGGCCTTGTCCAGCCCAGCTCTGCCCTGCCCAGACCTGCCCTGCTCAGCCCTGTCCTGCCCCAACTTGCTCTACCCTGTCCTCCCTTGTCCAGTCTAGCCCTGCCCTGTCCTCTCTGCCCGCCCTGGCACATACACCCACTCAGTGTACATCCCACTCTACCCTTCTCAGGGTTTTCTCTTATGGGTCCCTTCTTCCCTTCCCATTTCACTCTCTTCCTCCCCTACAGGAATGTGGGATCCCCAAACACTTTGGTCTGTTCTATGCCATGGGCACTGCCCTGATGATGGAGGGGCTGCTGAGTGCTTGCTATCATGTCTGCCCCAACTACACCAATTTCCAGTTCGGTGAGTGAGGTCTCCCTCTTCTCTGGCTAAACCTAGAGCAGGGACCTGCCTGAGCCCTCCACCCCCACAAGTCACCCACAAGGATCCCCAAGACAGCTATGTAGAACCTCTCAAGGCTGGAGTAAGGACATGTGAATGCAAGTATGGAAAATGGGCAGCCGTTGATCTCTTCCTGCATGGAGGCATGTGTCATCACTGAGAAAACAGAGATCATCAGGAAGTGCCTCCTGATGTCATTGTGCCCACAGGCTAAAGTCACGCAGACTAAGTTGACCTTGTCATCAGAAGGGTCAGACGCTTGGTGACCATCAGTGTGGTGGCAGGGACATTAGGGACTGGAACTTAGGTTAAGTATCAACTCACTCTGTGGCCACAAGGAGGCATTGGGCTCTCTTCTCTAATTGTTGGGCCTGGGAGTTCTCTGCTGAGGCCTGATGGATGTTTTTATAGTTCACTCCCATGTCCCCCAACTTAGATACTTCTTTCATGTACATGATTGCTGGGCTCTGTATGCTGAAGCTCTATCAGAAGCGGCACCCGGACATCAACGCCAGCGCCTACAGCGCCTACGCCTGCTTGGCCATTGTCATCTTCTTCTCCGTGCTGGGCGTGGTAAGGGCCATTCGTACGCGTGGGTGTGCACACCCCTCTCCACCTCCTGCAGAAGAAATCTTATTACTTCCCTAAGGGAAGTCCTAACCTGATTGCACAGCCAACTTTAGCAAGGACAGGCATGGGAGCGGGTGCCAACAGCACCCCTCATCTATGCCTCCTGTGGCCTCCTGACAGGTCTTTGGCAAAGGGAACACCGCATTCTGGATTGTCTTTTCTGTCATTCACATCATCGCCACCCTGCTGCTCAGCACACAGCTTTATTACATGGGCCGCTGGAAGCTGGGTGAGGGCATGCTCAGGGCAAGATGTATGAGGGGGAGGCTGGGAACTCCCCTAGAATTAGGGGTTAGTGTCCTCAGGGACCTGGACCTGCAGAGACCCCAAGATCTGTTGTTTCACTGAAGATTAAGCTTGTCCCCCTGCATTGCCCTTGGCCCCTGCAGAAGTACCACTGGGTGAGGAATTAGAAAAGCCCTTAGCATTCCTGGCTCCTCTCAGCTGGCACAGGCTAGGGGTCCAGCAAAGAAGGGTGCCCGTGCCTTTCAGCTCCATGCCCTTCTTGCAGACTCGGGGATCTTCCGCCGCATCCTCCATGTACTCTACACGGACTGCATCCGGCAGTGCAGCGGGCCCCTCTATGTGGTACCTGCCCAGCTCCCCATCCCCCTTCTCCATCTAGTTGCTTCCCTTCCGGGGGACAGGGAGGTGTAGTGGGAAACCCAGGGTAGGGGTGGGGACCTGCTGACTTGGGCATTCTGCCACTTCTCTCCCTATTTCTCTTCCTCCTCTCAGTCCCCGTGTCTCTGCTTCCCCCCAGGACCGCATGGTGCTGCTGGTCATGGGCAACATTATCAACTGGTCGCTGTGAGTGTGGCCATTGGCTGTGGTAACCTGGCTGGGCAGACAGCTGGGGATGTGGCCAGCCACTGGCTGCCTTGGGGGCTGTGGACAATTTATAAACCTTGGGCACAAAGAAATTGAGGCTAAGGAGAGAGGTGTCGGTCCCTGGGCTTTTAGAATCTTCTGCAAGCTTCTGAACCCAGTCCGACATCATGATCAAGCATGGTGGGGTGGGGGCAAAGGAAAGCCCTCTACCTCTCGGCCCTCCCCTCTTCACTAGTCTCTCATCCCCCTTGCCAGGGCTGCCTATGGGCTCATCATGCGCCCCAATGATTTTGCCTCCTATTTATTGGCCATCGGCATCTGTAACCTGCTGCTTTACTTTGCCTTCTACATTATCATGAAGGTGAGTGGGAAGGGCTGAGCCTCTTCTGCAGGCTTGCTCTGCTTTTGTGGGATAGAGACAGGCATGGCCTGCCAGGCCCATATTGAGAGGGAGTGAGAATTTTTCTGCCCATCCGTCTGTGCCAGTGAGATCTGAACAGCAGGAAGCTAGATCCTCTTGCGTGAAACCCATGGGAGCCACTGCTGGGCAAGACCCCTACTGCCAAGCTACATCTCAGCCCAGGGCCCCTTCGTTGCTGAAGGGGTTGAGGAAGTGCAGCTTGTTGTGTCAGTGACGAGACTGGGCCTCTGAGGACCAGGGTCTTCCCAGGGGAGCCCCAGGCCATGCTGTGTGAGAAGAGAGCCCCCTGGCCAGAACCCTTTGCTGGCACAGGGCTCTGGGTACATGGAGGCCCAGAGAAGGCAAACATCAGGGTGAGGACCCTGCTCGCGTGGGGACTGGATGAGTTTGTAGGCACGAGGTGCTGTGAATTCAGGAAGCCTTCTTAAGGAGTGAGCCCCAAGAGCCTGGGAGGCCCAGGAGAGCAGATCCAGGGAAGGCTGGGAAGTGGCCTGGGGGGGTCCTGGCTCGCAGCCCACTTTTCCTCCAACCCCTACGCAGCTCCGGAGTGGAGAGAAGATCAAGCTCATCCCCCTGCTCTGCATCATCTGTACCTCTGTGGTCTGGGGCTTTGCACTCTTCTTCTTCTTCCAGGGACTCAGCACCTGGCAGGTGAGGAGTCACTCCCAGGCTCACTATGAGCTGACACACAATCTGTTTTTCACTGTGGGCCAGCACTTCCATAGCGGCTTTCTCATTTACTCCTCCTAACATTCAACATTCTAGCACCAAGATAGCACTATTTTACTCATGAGGCCACTGAATCTCAGAGAGGCCAAGTGACCCCCCCAGGCGTCCACAGCCAGTGAATGGCAGCTGAGATTTTAAGCTAGAGCTGTCAGACTCTCTCCCCCACCTCAAAGGACACCTGCTTTGTCAGAACTAAGTCTGACATGGTTTCTGCCTATGAGGCACTCATATCTAGTTCAAGAGAGTCAGTGATCTCTTGCATGTTTGGTTTTCGATTTTTTTTTTTTTTTGTGGTGCTGGGGATTGAACCCACAGCCTTGTGCATGCGTGGCAAGCACTCTATCAACTGAGCTATATGCCCAGCCTGTTTTTCGATTTTTTGTATGTTTGTTTTGGTGTTAGGCCTTTGCACATGCTAAGCACACACTCTTATCACTGAGCTCCACTCTCAGCCCCTAGTTTATGTCTTGCTGTTTACAACATGATATTTGAAATGAAGAGCAAGGCTAAGCTAGGCATAGGCAGTGTTCACAGCAGAGGATAGAGGGGCCTCTGTGAGTTAGGAGGTCCAAGAAAACTTTCTGAAGGGGGAAGGCCTTGCTCTTGGCCATAAATCTCTGGGTGGTGGGGAAGAGCCCTGTGGCCCAGAAATGCTTGACTTCAGTAATGATACAGAGGTAGAAATGAATGAGGCAGATTTGAAGGTCAACGAATATACCAGTCTGGGAGCCAAGCAAAGACCACAAGCTCCTTGAAGGCAGGGTGGGTGTGGTCATGCCTGCGGCCTCAGCTTAGCAGACATCCCTGGATACAGGGTAGATGGTTGGTAAATATTTGTGGGGTAGAGTTTGCAGATAGAGTAGGGAGGACCTTGGGAATCACAGGTCATGACTGCTGTTGTCTGGAGCAAGGTTATGACCTGACAATAATGCTGGAGAAAACAGTGAGCCCGCAGGACAGATGAGAGCAGGGGCAAGTCCAAGGCAGGGTGCTGAGTTAAGAGTCAACTGTGCCTGTGGGCATCTCTGAGTTGATGGCATCTTCAGGTAATCATGTCTCCTTGCTTTTACATAAGGGAGGAAGAATCTGAAGGGAGGAGAATGAGACTAAAAGAAAAGCAAAGAACAGAAGGCAGCAAACTTGGGCAGAAATTTGTAACAAAAGTCCATTTCTTAGATGTGGGGGATGAGGACCAGAGACAAGTCAGAACAAGGAGCTTTCCTGACCAGCTGGGAAGTGGGGGTGCCCTGGAGTGATATGGGAGGTGGGTCTAGCCCTGGCCTTGCCAGGGCAGGGCAGGGCAAGACAGGGTAAGGAGGCAGCTCTCCCTGTGCTTCTCCCAGAAAACCCCTGCAGAGTCAAGAGAGCACAACCGGGACTGCATCCTCCTGGACTTCTTTGATGACCATGACATCTGGCACTTCTTGTCCTCCATCGCCATGTTTGGGTCCTTCCTGGTACGCAGTGAGCCCAGATGGGGAGGGTAGAGTAGAGGCAGAGGTTGCCTCTTTCCCTGTGCCTGACCCCATGTCTACTCCCCAGGTGTTGCTGACACTGGATGACGATCTGGATACTGTGCAGCGGGACAAGATCTATGTCTTCTAGCAGGAACCAGGCCCTTTGCTTCACCTCATGGGGCTCTGAGCTCCTCTGTGTCACCTGCCAGGTGCTTCTGTAGCTCTGGAGGTGTGAGAGTCCCAGGCCTGCTGCCCAACACTGGGTGGCAGTGGGACGGCAAGATCTAGCCCAGACCTGACTTAGGACAGTCACAGGGTGGCATGGAGCCTTGCAGCTGCCCTCTGCTAGGGAGGAGGCCTGCTCCCTGATATCCCAGACATTGGCCAAATTGCTGCTTTCTTCTCAGTGTTGGGACTTTCTGTGGTCCCGTCCGTTGGCTCTCCATTTGTCCCTCTGCAGGAGGAAGGAGAGAAGGCGATGCCCTCCGCATTTCATGCGTTCCATTCTGCCCATCCTCCTTCCCCTCAGCCTGGGACCCAAAGCCCTTTCTTCCTCCCATGCTCCTGCTCCAGTGCCCTGGACTGGGGCCTGATTCTCTGTCCTGTCGCAGGACCACAGTTCTCTGGGGCTGTTCCTGGCTGCCATCACTGCCCAGGATGAATATGGGTGTGGGATTTCAGGGGCTGACTGGTTGGTGCCAGGCTTTTGGTGCTAAGGCCTGCAAGGGGCCCAGGATAGGACCCTCCTTGACTCATGTTCAGGCTGACTCTTTAGCAATGAGAGTCAGCCCAATTTGAGAGCTGCCTCTTATCCAGAGGGCTGGATTCAGAGGTTACCCTCTCATCCCATGAGTGTTCAGGCTGATGCCAGCACCAGGATTGGAAGGAAAAGAAGCTCACTCGTCCGTCCCTTCCTGTATTTCCATGCCCTCAGTCCTGCCAAGCCCCATCTGGGGCCTTTCAGTGCCATTGACACTGCTCAAGAATGTCTAGGGGCAATGAAGGGACGGTGCAGAGCCCAGCCTTCTCCCTGGCCAGAAGAGTCCCAGTGCCTACTTTAGAAAGAAAGGGACTTGCCATTGCCCTTTATGTCCCCAGGCTCAGCCTTGCTCTAGGACCCAGGGCTGGCTTCTGAGTTTCCGTCCAAGCTTCAGCCAAGTTCTTTGTTGGACACACACACACACACACACACACACACACACACACGATACCTTGGAGTTTACGTGGAGATGCCCCCAGCTCTGGGCCCCCTGGCCACTCCAGTCCTTGGCTTCCCTTCACCTCACCTGGTCCATTCCAGATGCCAAGGATAGAGGTCATCAGGTCAGGCCTCTGCCTCGGGGGTAGGAATGTGTGTTATTCTCCCCAAGCTGTTTTTATAACTCTGCTGGCTGGGGAGAGGAGGTAGGTCTGGGTCTTTTGTTTTAGAGCTCCAGTTTATGTCTTTCCATGCTACGGTTGTGTTTCTGTTTTCTATGAATGAGTGCATTCAATAAAGGAACAACCAGATGTAGTTCCTGGGCCCTTGTTTACTCTTCTGTCTTGGGTGGAGATGTTGACACTGGTAGTGGTGAGGGGCAGTGTTCTCCATGTCCCATTTCTCCTGGAACCTTTCTCTTTTCCGTGCCATGGTTGCATTAGGTTTCTTGATTCCCCCGTGTTTTTACTCTACCTTGAACAACAGCATTAAGTCAATAAACATTTGCAGCCGGGCACGGTGGCTCACGCTTGTAGTCTCAGCACTTTGGGAGGCTGAGACAGGAGAATCACGAGTTCAAAGCCAGCTTTAGCAACGGCAAGGTGCTAAGCAACTCAGTGAGACCCTGCCTCTACATAAAACACAAAATAGGGCTAGGGGGCTAGGATTGTGGCTCAGTGGTGGAGCGCTTGCCTCGCATGCATGAGTCACTGGATTCGATCCTCAGCACCACATAAAAATAAATAAAATAAAGATATTGTGTCCATCTACAACTAAAAAGAAATATTTAAAAAAGAAAATAGGGCTGGGGATGTGGCTCAGTGGTCGAGTGCCCCTGAGTTCAATCCCTGGTACCTAAATAAATAAGTAAATAAATAAACAAACATTTGCCAGAGGCCTGCTTTGTACCAGGCACTGTGCTAGGCAGGGACTAGATGTTGGAAAAGCCTTTAGCATGCAATCTACACTCTAAGATCCCCCCTTACCCGGCAAATAGCAACTGCCTCTACCCACCTGGCTTCCACCCACCCCACTGAAACCAGCTTCAGTTCTGCCTGAGCATTTCCCAGCCCTGCAGCCTGCAGGCCCGGGCAGTGCTCCCAGATGTGGCTTTAGTGGACAGTGCAGGCCATGGCAGGTTGGGGGTCAGGGATGGCAAGATGGTAATGGATGGTGAGCAAGCTCCAAGGGGAGGGGCTTTTGAGACATCCTTGGAAGATTTATTCAGATTTCAACAGGCTGAGGACAAGGTTTGGTGGCCAAGGAGTTTGTGAATTCAGGACACACCCAGAGGTCTAGGGAGTCTGGGGATGGAGGGTGTGGGGCTTTTGCTGATCTTCAGCTGCTCTCCCTCTTTTCCCTTCAGGCGCCACTGAGAGGCACTGTAGCTCTATGCATCACTAGGCTCTGGAGTTGGCAAGGCTGGCTATGGTGGGTGGAGCTTCTGAGCCAGGCCCTGCTCCTGCCTGCCAGGCCTGGCTGCTCCTCCTGCAGGCTTGCTTGGCTTGGGGTGTTGCCAGGTATGTGTGGATAGTGTTACATCCTCCTTACCAGTGTCTTGGGATGGTGAATGCCACAACAGCAGCCCAGAGACCCCACTGGAAGTCTCTCACCTTTCTTAACCTATTGCTTCTCAAGACTCCTGTAGCAAGCTACAAGCAAGGTGTCAGCAGATCTCCCACCTGGAGTGATGGAGTCTGGTCTGTTTTCCAGGGTGGAGAGGGACTGTTTCTAAAGGGAGGGAGGGATGACCCAGCTTCCTGAACTTTCTACCCTTGTGTTAGTGTCTCCAGCCCTGCCATGCTTTGGAGACCTTTTATCACTGCCCTCTGGATGGGGCCACGGTTGACTACACTGCTGCTGAGCCCTCAAATCCCACTCCCATCTAAAGCATATAACTCAAGATGCACCCCAACTGAAAGCTGTCCCCAACCCAAACAGGGTGGTACAACTGGGAAGAGTGGGCATGCCAGGCGTGATAGCACCAGCCTGCAATTCCAGCTACTTTGAAGATCAAGTAGGGGGATGGCAAATTCTAGGCCAGCCTCAGCAACTTGGAACAAATTTCAAAATGAGATTAAAAGGCCTGGGAATGTAACTCAGTGGCAGAGCACCCCTGGGTTCAATCCCCAGGCTGCAAAAAAATTCAAAAAGTGAGACAGCCTCCTTAGTGGATGGATAGGGTGCCTATTTCTACCACTCATCATGTGGCCTTTGGGTAGATGAACAGCCTCGGTTATCATAAAATGGGGATAGTAATACATTTTCACAATGTGGCTGTGAGTGTTAAATGTAAGTGTATTTGCAAAGTGCCTGGCATGTAGTAGATCCTCAGTAAAGTGTAGTTCTCATATCTGACTAGAGTGAGAAGCTCCAGGAGGAGAGGGTGACTGGTTTTCCCCCTACAAGCCCCAGGGATCCCCAGCTCCCTGGCCCCTTTCCTCTCTGGCAAACTCTCTCTTGAGCTCCTCCTCCCAAATTCGGGGGCAGGGAGCAGTGAAGTAGGAGCAGCCCTAAATCCGGAGGCAGGGAAGGCCTTCGTGGTCCTGTCCATAAAAGGCTTTTCCCGGCCTGCTCCCGCCGACAGCATGCCCCGCCCCAGCCCGTTCCATCTCCAAAGCACGCAGAGAATGTCTCGGGCAGCCCCCGACAGACTGCTCCAACTTGGTGTCTTTCCCCAAATATGGAGCCTGTGTGGAGTCATTGGGGGGCGGGGGGGTGGGGACCTGAGCCGGTTTCCTCCACAGGGAGGGGCAGAGGGTGAGCCAGCGGGGAGGCTGACATCACCGCAGTGGCAGCCCTTTAAACCCCTCACCCAGCCCATGCCCCATCCTGTCTGCTAAGCCCAGACACAGAGGCCACACTCCCTGCTGCCAACCCTGAGGAAGTCCTGTGAGTGAGTACACTCTCCAGGCCTGGGAGGGAACCAGGGCTGGAGCTCCACACAGGGGTGTATTTCAGGCAGGATGCTCCAGAGGTGTCCTAGGGGATGGGCTCCCTGGTTGGGGAAGCCCACCCTCTCCAGGCTCCAGACCTGAACTGTCCATTTGATGAGTGGGATGGGATCCCGGGAGTCCCAAATCTCAGACTGGGTAGCCCCAGTTTCCTTGAAATGCTCACCAGACTTGGCTGGTGCAAAGGGATGCATGGTGGAAACAGTTGCGGTGAGAGGGAGGCTCCCCATTTCTATGATAGTTGCACCACAGGGTGTGTGTGCAAACTCAAGGCATTGCCTGATTAGCCAAGGCTCTGTGTCCCGCCTAGAAGAATGTCCAAGGAGGTAAGAGCCATATAAGTTCACTAGTTCTGGAGGCCAGTGGCCCACTGGCTGGTCCCAGGGCTTGAACAGCATAGGAGAACCCCAGAGAGAGCTCCTAAGGGAGTGTGAAAGACCACAGAAATTTTTTCTTCCTCTCTTTTCCTTTTTACCTTCTTTCCTTTTCTTCCCCTCCCTCCCTCCCTCCCTTCCTTTCTTCCTTCCTTCCTTCCATCCTTCCTTTGTGGTGCTAGGGATCAACCCAGGGCTTCTTGAATGCCAAGCATACCCTCTCCCACTGAGCTATACCCCCATCCACACAGAACTCTTGCATTTCAGAACAGGCTGGGGTGGCAGAATGCAGGGAAAAGCTAGAGTTTCTCTTTCTGGGAGCAGCTCCTTCCACAGGCTGAGTCGCTGCCACTGCAGGCAGGAGGGTGGCAGGTTCAGGAGCTTTGGTCAAGTTGAGGATCTTTAGCCCTTCCCATGGTTTCTCAGTGGTTTGCCTTCAAAGGGTAGCTGTGAGATGGGCCATGTTTATGTAGTAGGGTCACTTTTGGTCCCTGGATGAGCCACCTCTAGTACTCTAAGGGATCTGGATGTGCTCACTCTTGTTTGCTGTATTTTATGGTGATGAGAGCAGAGGGTCTCACAGTCCTGGAGAGACCCCTTGGTCTGCTTATTCTTCTGGGCTCCTGCTGGAAGAAGGTGCCTCCTGCCCCTTTCTCCACTGCCACCCTCATCCCTGGGCTAATCTGGGGGAGGGGAGGCCTGACAAGGAGCCACTGTGCAGTTGTCCTGGGCCTCTTGTCCCTGGAGCTTTGTCTAGAAATGCCGTTGGGCTGCCCTGCTGCTTTCTCTCTCTCTCTCCTCTCTCCAATGGCTAGAAGGTGAGACTGGGGTGGCTTCCATCAGAGGACTCCCCACTTTCAGTATCTCCACCAGGAGGGAGGTAGGGAAGAAGAGAGGTGCCGGTGGGTGGGGGAAGTAGGGTGGTGAGCATTTCATTGCCCTTCCTTGCTGTGACCAAAATCCAAATATGTCTCTAGATCAAGGGGCTGCAATGTTGTGTTCCTGTCTTCATGAGCCTTGACCCTTTAACTTGTACTGTCTCTCTGAATCTCCTGGGACAGAAAGCTGCCAGTGGGGTGACACACTCTCCTTTCATCCTGTTCCTCCCTTGCCCAGCATGCAGTGTAGGTAGGGGAAGGCAGATGTGAAGGTGAGAGGGGCAGGGGATAGAAGGTAGTGTGTGCCTGGATGCCAATGGTGTATGTGCCTATCTGGGATGGTGCCTATCTCTGTCTTGGCCTTTGTCTTGGCTGGGTAGAGGCCAGGAAGAAGGATTGGCAGAAATTAGTTGGCTGGTCCTAATTGAATTGTGGCTTTTTTTTTTTTTTTTTGGTACCAGGGATTGAACTCAGGGGCACTCAACCACTGAGCCACATCCCCAGCCCTATTTTGTGTTTTATGTAGAGACAGGGTCTCACTGAGTTGCTTAGTGCCTCGCCATTGCTGAGGCTGGCTTTGAACTCGCAATTCTTCTGTCTCGGCCTCCCTAAGTGCTGGGATTACAAGCGTGAGCCACCGCGCCCAGTTTGAATTGTGGCTTTTGACCACAATCTTTTGTGCAGGAGTCCTTGGGTGTGCCAGATAGTGGATTGGTTATGTGCAGCTGACCAGCGGAGCATTGCCTTGGGGTTCCTTGCATCACTGGTTGGAAGAGGGGTGGTGGGTTGGAAATTCCACTCACTTCCAGTGCTCAGAGAACCACATCTTGCAGTGGTTCACCTCTACCTTACAAATAAGGAAACAGACACAGAGAGAAGGCTGGCATTTAGAGCAAGCTCTTGCAGGCTTTTTGTGTTTTTTTGTTTTGTAGTTGTTCTTTTCTCTCAAACTTTGTCACGGGCTCAGGGAATGATTTTAAGAAGAGGATGGGTGTTGGAGGGGGGATGATCATTCACTGTGTTTGACTCCCTGGCCAAGGGCTGGCCCTCTCGTGGTCACTTCCAGGAGACTGCTAGGGCCAGGCAATTGGGAAGTAGTCACAGATGCTGTGTCTTTTTCATCAGCCTCGGCATAGATCTTGTTATCCTATTTCACAACTGGGGAACTTCAGTTCAGAAAGGCTGTTCGGGAAAGTGGAGTTGGCTTGGGACCAGAGTGATGTTATGATGATGCTCATTCTGCTTCCCACGGGGGGGGGGGGGGGGGGGGGGGGGGGGGGGGGGGGCGGGTGTCTCAGCCCTCACACGTGGGAGGTGAGGGAGGTGCTGACCGCCTCCATCCTCACATCATTTCCTCCCAATCTCTGACTTTTCTGAGGCCATGGAATGGGTCTGGCCTCCTTTGGTACCTCTTTTAGAAGGCTCTTCAGATAAATCCATACCAGGGTGACACCTGTGGTCAGATCCCATTCCTCTTGACCAGCCACATCCATGTCTACCCAGAAACTCACCTGCTCCTCCTGCAGGCTTTCTTCTTCTCCATGAGTGAGTGCCAGGCCCAGGGTGGGGCTCCCCATGCTCTGGTTGGCAGATTCTTGGCTCTGAAATATCCCTGGGGGGGGGGTCTGACTTCTTAGTTCCCCAAGCTACTGCAGTGGCAGGAGCCTGAGGATATGGGGAAAAGTGGATGGGTACATCAGTGCTCTCTTGTCTGGCTCCCTGGAGGAAATGCAGCTGCTCTGCCAAAAACTCTTGGGCTTTGGTGGCTTTGCGAGTCTGAGCCTCTTCAACTGTAGGCCAGAGACTGAGTAGACCTGGCAAGGGGCTGAAGTTTTGCACTGCCAGCTTCTGTGCTAGTAAGAATTGGAGGTAACTTGTTCCTTGAGGCAGAAGCAGTAAACTTCTTCACATGTAGCTGGACAAAGAGAACTGCTGGCTTTTTTTCAGGGGGATAATACGGCTTCTGGAAGGCCCTTCCAGTGCCTCTAGTCAGTCTTGACAAAGACTCTAGACCAGGGCATGACACATGGGCCAGTTCCAGCCTGTTGTCTGTTTTTGTAAAGAGTTTTATTGACACACAGCCATGCTCATTTTTTTTTATGAATTGTCTATGACTATTTTCATGCCACAACAGCAGAGAAGATATGGCCCACAAAGCCTAAAATATTTACTATATGATTCATTACACAGGAAGTTTATAGACCCCTGCTTAGACCTCCAAACATCTAATGTCTTGTTTCCTGGGGTTCAAGTTCAGGTTCAAGTTCAGGCCTCTGCACTAAGGGGATGAGCCTGGCCTAAATGTGTAGTGCTGCAGCAAATGTCTATGATGGCTATGAACCCTATGGAGAGCTGGAAGATCTGCCTGGCACAAGAAAAAGCAGAGCAGTTTCCTGATCCTGTAACCCTTTCCCTTCTCTGCCCTGACTTAGCTCTGTTACAACATGGCCAACAAGGGTCCTTCCTATGGCATGAGCCGTGAAGTGCAGTCCAAAATTGAGAAGAAGTATGATGAGGAGCTGGAGGAACGACTGGTGGAGTGGATCATAGTGCAGTGTGGCCCTGATGTGGGTCGTCCAGATCGTGGCCGCCTGGGTTTCCAAGTCTGGCTGAAGAATGGTGTGGTGAGTGGCATCCTGGAAAGGGGGCTGGGGTTGTGCTATCCTGAGATTCAGGGTCAGGACATCTAAGCTGAGTGCTAAGCTGTGTACTATGCCTGGCAGATTCTGAGCAAGTTGGTGAACAGCCTGTATCCTGACGGCTCTAAGCCAGTTAAGGTTCCAGAGAACCCACCCTCCATGGTCTTCAAGCAGATGGAGCAGGTAGCTCAGTTCCTGAAGGCAGCTGAAGACTATGGGGTCACCAAGACTGACATGTTCCAGACTGTTGATCTCTTTGAAGGTATAGAGGAAAAAGGGGCTGGGACCAGTGGGGAGGGAGACAGGTGGGCAGGTGAGGAAGGGAGAAGAAATGATCAAAACACATCCAGGGTCTAATTATCTGTGCCTAGCAGTAGTAGGAATTGCCAAGAGAATGCCACGCGGCATCAACAAGGACTTACTGAAGGATCTACTGAAGCCTCATTTGGTTTGGGGACAATGTTTGTCCCCGGCATTCTGAGAGACAGGGACAGGCCCTGGTGTAATGTCCTGTCTATTTGGCCCTAAAATTTGTTCCCTGGCTGCTCTTTCTTCTCATAGGCAAAGACTTGGCAGCAGTGCAGAGGACTCTGATGGCTTTGGGCAGCCTGGCAGTGACAAAGAATGATGGGCACTACCGTGGAGATCCCAACTGGTTTATGAAGTATGTGGCTTCCAGGGATCCCCACCCTCAGTCTGACCTCTTCATGGGATGGGAGTGGCTTGGACTAGCCAGCTTGTGGGAATGATCAAGGGAAACAGCTCCAGGAAGGTACCAAGTGAGGGTCTAGGATCAGGGGAATGATCCTTTATGTTTCTTTTTTCTTTTTTGGCACCAGGATTGAACTCAGGGGTACTTGGCCACTGAGCCACATCCCCAGCCCTATTTTGTGTTTTATGTAGAGACAGGGTCTCACTGAGTTGCTTAGCCCCTTGCCGTTGCTGAGGCTGGCTTTGAACTCATGATCCTCCTGTCTTAGCCTCCCAAAGTGCTGGGATTACAGACATGCGCTACCGTGCTTGACTTCCTTTATGTTTCTTGACTCCTTCCTTTCTTCCCTCCTGTGCTCAAGAAGGGTCATCAGCCTATGGGGTCAGCTAGATTAGGGAAAAAAGAATGAAACTGGAAGGGAATGGAACTTGATGAAGCAACAGAAGGGTGAGAAAATAGGCGGAAGATACCAAGTTCTAGCGAGTCTTTATCGTGGTTCTTCCTCCTCTAGGAAAGCCCAGGAGCACAAGAGGGAATTCACAGAGAGCCAGCTGCAGGAGGGAAAGCATGTCATTGGCCTTCAGATGGGCAGCAACAGAGGGGCCTCCCAGGCCGGCATGACGGGCTATGGAAGACCTCGGCAGATCATCAGTTAGAGGGAAGGGCCAGCCCTGAGCCCTGCTTGCCCCGCCCACTGGCTGCAGCCATCCTGCTTAGCCTGCCTCACTTGCAGCTGTGTGCTTTCTTAGCCCTGAACAAGTGTTAGGGCTGTCACTGGGCAAAGGAGACTGCGCAGCAGCAGCTCTTCACACGCCCCAGCCTCAGCCCTTCTTCTTACCCCAAAGCACCACTGCCCTGGCACCTCCTCCCAACTGCACCCCACCTCTACTGTCTCCCCGTCCAAGACTGAGCAGGGGGAAACAGGCTGGGATACTGTGGGTGTGGGGAAAGCCCACTGTCCTCTTTGGCAGCAAGAGCCCATTGAAGGAGACCCAGCCCAGCTTTCCCTCATCTTTTCCTGGAATACTTTTGGGGTTGAAATTCAAAAAGGAAAAAATATATATACATCCATCTTTTCTCAGGCTTGGCTGGCAGAGTTTGATTTGCTCTAGTCATTTCTGTTATGGTTCCAGGAAACCCGAGCAGAAAGCAGGTGGCATCTGGGATTCATGTGCGTTCCTGACTGCTGTCCCTTTGAGGACTCTTCATACAGGCCATGGGTAGGAGAGTGAATCTTGAAGACTAGAGGGAAGAGGAGCAACCTGGCTACTTGCATTAGCTTTGGGGAGGCAGAAGAATAGATGGGGAGTGGTGGAATTGTTTGGAAGGTTTTTATTTTGGAAAAGCTGTGCAGAAAAAAAAAATCAACAAAATGTTGCTGTGAAAAATCAAATCTTAAGCATTAAAAAAATTCAAATCAACCGATTAGCTCAGAAGAATGAGGAGGCCAAGAATGGGAGCAAAAGTCACAGCCTGTCAGGCAGATGGTGGCCTCCGGGGGAAGGCCATTTCCCTGAGCACTTTGCAGAGGAAGACAGAGTGGTCATCGGGTTAAGTGGCAGTGGCTCCCCAGGATGTCTCCTAAAACACTTGAGTCTCACATCTGTCCACAGTCCTGCCACAGACTTTCCTAATGATGTGGCATGGGCCCTGGAGAACTGTGCCCCTTCTCAGCTGTTCCAGGAGCACCATACTGATCCTTCAGAAGGAGGAAGGGTAGGGGGTGATGATAGAGGGAGTCAGGGGCACGTTCAAAGTTGGCTTCAGACCAGGAGTGCAGGGAGGGATAATGGAGGCAGCTGCTTGTGGGGCAGGTGTATTGAGGGCTTTACCTAGCCTCCCACAAACCCTCTTCCCAAGTAACCCGGTCATGTTCCTGTGGAGATGCTCTCTGGGCCATGACAGCACCTTCTCTACCCATGCACGAGCAGGGTCCATATGACCTAGATCACTGGCTTGCCCAAGAGAAAATGGGGATGGAAGGAGGCTTACCCCATGCAGGCACCAATCCCTCGTCTAGGACCTTCTCAAAAAGCTCCCAGTCAGTGGGAGAAGGATCCTGTTTCTCTTACCAGACTGTTCTCTAGCATCCGTCCTCTGCCACTTGTACTTAGGAAGGCCCTCACCCTCCCCGAGGGCAGCCAGAAAATGCTATTTAGGCCTTGGGCTCCAGATGTAAGCATCAGGACTGCTTTCTCTCCAGAGCTCCCCAAAGTGGGGAAGGAAGAACCTGTCCCACATTGAGTGTGTCAGGCTGAGTTCAGCAAATCTGCTCCTCCCTTCCCTGCAACAGCTCTGAGGAATGATGCTGATGAGGACAGTGCAGGGCATTCTTGTTCTGGGACAGGTTCCAGTCCTCTTCATCGAGCAGGTCTGAGGTGAGGAGGCCAGAGGTGGTAGGAGGGTCCTCTCTCTCTGTCTCTGCTCCATCTAGATCCTTGCTGTTGCAAAGTGGCACTGATTCTAGCTCTGTCCCTTCCTCCTTGGATTTTCGGCTCTGGTGGGGCCAATGGCAGGGTCCACTCCTACAGCCTGGAGTGGAAGTCACATTCTTCTGGCTCAGATATACTTCCAGCATGTAGTAAATGGTCCAGAAGATGGTGAAACAGCCCACTAGCACCAGGGTCTGGGGAAAAGTCAGACACCCATATTAGGGACTGCTTCTAGCTCAGAACCATGAGCTTGGGGAGTCTCCCCTCTGGGCACTGCCTCTCCCACACCTACCCCACCTCATGCTCCTCCCCAACAGAGGACTGCCCCCTAAGAGAAGGAGCAATGCTATGAAACCACTGTTGGGACTCAGGTCTTCTTCACCCTTGCTGCAAGGCCATCCTGAAGAGCCCCAAGGACTAAACCCCCCCGCACAGTCCTGCCTGTCTACAGCTTGAGTCTTGGTCCTAGTACCTTGAGGGTGTTAGGGGTGAGAGTGTAACCATCTTCCTCAGGAATTTTCAGCCCAGGTGGGCAGGGCAGAGCAAAACCATCATGTAGATATTTTCCACTCATGGCACTTTCTAACAGCCTGTGGAGAAGAAAAGGGAATGAGAACGCCCTACTGAACGTGGTTCCTAAGCCGTCTGCCCTCACCCATCCTCCCACCTTATAGCTGGAGAAAGGGAGAAAAGCCCCACAGGAAACAAGGCAGGAGCACACTGAGGGTTCCCAGCCCATGGTTCTGTCTATACATTTGCGCCTGGAGTTGGGAAGCATAGATGGGGTTCAGAAGGAGATGGGGCTCCCCTTGCGGCCTCTCCCCTGTCCCTTCACGAGTTGCCTTGCATGTAACACATACAGTTACACCTACCTTTGTCTGTCCCTTATGTCTACTGGACTCCACACAGAGCCATACAGGGTCAGCTGCCAGTGCTGGAGGATGCCGACCTGGAGTGGCTCATCTCCTGGGGTGGCAAGTGGGTAATCCATGAGCAATGCCCCTTTGTAGGCCATACCAGCCTTCCCGCCACCCAAGGGGACTCAGACCACATGGCCTGCTGTAATGGTTGTCTAACTGTGTCCCAGAGACCCCGGGGTTATGCAGAAGTGCCTCACAGGGTACCCTAGGGATGGAAAGGGAAGGCTGAAAGGATATACTCAGAGCAGAGTTGTGCCTTTATTTTCTATATTTTGGGTTTTCAGATGGGATTTGTTTGGAAAGAAAAAAAATACCTTTCTACCAAATTAAAGAAGGTTTGAAAATCACTGATCTGGTAAATACTTAACTTGACTGGAAGTTGGGAGGGCTGGGCTGTTTCCAGTCTCCTCATGATATTGCAGATATTCAGTATTCACTGATACTCTGACCTTCACTACTATTGTGACTTTATACAAGTCACTTCAAACCTCTGGGCCTCAGTTTAAAAAAAAAAAAACGGTGAAAATTAGTCCTGCCCTTACCTGCCTACCAGGGCTGGCCGAAGGATGGTTATATGTGAAAAGACTTGAAATGTGGTTTCAACAAGGAATTTTTGTTGCTATCCTGAGGAAAAATGGATCAGTCACTTCTCCAAGGAATAGTATAAATGAACAGTTTCAGAGATCAGTGCTCAATTTTTGGATGGGGCACACTTCTTGGCATCTACCCTCTTAGTCACCGGCAACCCTATGTATTCCACATGGGACAGCTTCTGGGGGAACTCTGAGAGCCAGAGGGACCAGAAGACAATCAGGAGAGGCAGGGCCCTAATGGAAGGGCGGGGAGGCTCACCTATATCCCTGATAACGAGTCTGTAGATGCCTTTTGCCCTTTCCCCCCAGCACCGCACAGTGGAGAAGGTCCAATCGTTGAAACCATTGGGATCCCTAGGGAAAGAACAAAGCAAAAAACATGGAAGGCACAGCACAGGGAGCTGACCTTTCTCCAGAAGCATCATTTTCTTACTGTAGCAGGCATAGAAAGGAGCTACAGTTATTTTGGAGGGTGTCAGGTGGGGTCCTCAAGGGCTGTCCCTTGCTCCTGGGATCTCAGGGAATGAGGGACTTGATTCCATGTGGCAGAGTGGAAAAAGCTAACCCAGAGAGAAGCATGAGCCTGGGAGTCCCACAGATCTCCATTTATTCTTACTCTCTTAGGCTTTACTAGCTCCATAACTTGTTTACTCATTTGCAAAAGGAGGTTGGTTACAAAGTCTACTCCACAGGGTTTTTTAAGAATCAGAGCAACTGTATGTAGAGTACAATGCCTAGCACATTGTAAACACTTGAATAAAGCATGTAATCAACAGCCTCCAGCTGCCAAGGACAGCCAGTGCCACACTTGCTTAGGACAGTGCCAGTATCCATTTGAAAAGGCTCTTGTTGCAGAGAGCTCAGGGGTCATGGACAGGTGTACGTACGAGTCCATGCTGCGGGGGGTGCCGATAAGGGACATCATGCCACTGGGGCAAAACAGTTTCAGTTCCAAGCTGCCGCGTCGTGGGTGAGTGATGGAGACTGTCACTGCCACATGCTCCAGGGTCTTCAGTCCTGACATCTCCAGGTCCATCCTGCTGACTGTAGGAAGTTAGGCTGGGCAACTGGGAAACCAGCCCATAGACACTTACGCCCTCACTTCACCCCAAAGTACACAAAAGCACGAGCTTATTGAAGCCACACATACAAACATCTATGGCAAACTGAACTGACCCAGTGTACACTGGTGACAGGAATGCAGTGGTGCTTTGAAGTTTGCAACCTAGTTTAGAGTACAGTTAGGAAGAAAACATACACAGCCAAGACACAATATAAGGCCCCAACTGAAGAGCTGGAATTGTAGCTAAGTAGGAAAGTTCCTGCCTAGGATATTAAAGGCCCTGGGTTTGATCCCAGCACTGTAAAAACAAAAAAGCAATTAAAAATAAAACAAAACAAAAAAACCAATTGAGTGACTTCAATCATTCATTCATGCATCCAAAAATTATCTACTGAGTACCTCCTACTTTTTTGGCACTGTACTAGATGCTGGGAATGTAAAGATAAGTTAGGCATGAACCTGTCTAATACTTGCAGGGAAATTATGTGATATGACACACATTATTGATACGGGAAAAGACATGAGCCAGATGAGTTGAGGTAAACAATAGACATGCCAAAAAAAGAAATGAACACTGATTGGGAGAAGATGTTCTAGAAAGGGGAAGTGGTATTTACAAAGATAAAGGGGGAAGTGGCATGTATAAAGAGATGAACAATTCTTATATGTGGAAAACAATACAAGATTGATTTTTTTTTCAGTTACTAGGGATTGAGCCCAGGACCTCCTACCATTGAGCTACACCCCCATCCTTTTTATTTTGATACAGTATTGCTAAGTGCCCCTGGCCTCTTGCCTCAGCTTCCCAAGTCACTGGGATTACAGTATAAAATTAATTAAAACTACAAAGTGGATAAACTTCAAGGAAATCATGCTGAATGGAAAAAGCCAATCTCCATATGATACATACTTAAGATTTAACTTACATGACATTTATGAAATAATATAACTGAGGAGATGGAGAACAGATTTGAGGTTGCCAGGAGCTAGGGATGGGAAAAGAACATGAGCGTGAGGTAACTCATAGGAGTTCTGGCATTTTCTGGACCTTGGTTATGGTGATGGTTACACAAAGCTACACACATACACAAATACTGACAGCATGTCAACCTAATAAAAACTGACCCATATGAATTGTACTAATGTCCATTTCTTGGTTTTGGTATTATTATTGTGTATGATGGGATTGGAAGAGGGTGCATGAGATTTTCCTGTACATTATTTTGCAACCTCCTGTGAATCAACAATTACTTCAAAATAAAAATTTGAAATAAAAATGAATGAAGTGAAAGACTCAATTTGGCCTTATTAAGAACTTAGATTGGGGGGCTGGGATTATGGCGCAGTGGTAGTGTGCTCGCCTAGCACGCATAAGGCACTGGGTTCGATCCTCAGCACCACATAAAAAATAAAATAAAGATATTCTGTCACCTACAACTAAAAAAATAAACATTTTAAAAAAAAAAAGAACTTAGATTGGGCTGGGGCTGTAGCTCAGTGGCAGAGCGCTTGCCTAGCATGCACGAGGCACTGGGTTCGATTCTCAGCACCACATACAAATAAATAAAATAAAGATCCACTGACAACTAAAAAATATTAAAAAAAAAAAAAAGAACTTAGATTGCAATAAAAATAATTCTTTTTTTTTGATACTGGAGACTGAACTCAGGGGTACTCAACCACTGAGCCACATCCCCAGCTCTATTTTGTGTTTTATATAGAGATAGGGTCTCACTGAGTTGCTTAGCACCTCGCCATTGCTGAGGCTGGCTTTGAACTTGCGATTCTCCTGTCTCAGCCTCCCTAAGTGCTGGGATTACAGGCTTGCACCACCGTGCTTGGCTAAAAATAATTCTTTTTAAAGCAACTTTTCTTTTAAAAATTCATTCCAATATGTAAGGCAGAGAGTGATACCTTCATTTTACACATGAAGAAGCTCAGAGAAGTACTGGAAAGGAGGGGAAAGGAGACAGGATGGGAAGGGCTTTTTCAAAAAGTTTTTTTGTAGTTACAGATGGACAGAATGTCTTTATTTTATCTGTTTAGTTTTATGTGGTGCTAAGGATAAAACCCAGTGCCTCATGCATGCTAAGCAAACGCTCTGCCACTGAGCTACAGCCCCAGCCCCAGGATGGGAAGGGCTTTAACATTTTGTTATTTTAAACAAGCATTTGAGAGCTATTATAAATTATTGAGCAATGATGCAGTTTAAAATAAAAAATGCTCAAGGAAGGTTAATCTAACAGCTATCTGTGGGTAGGATGAACCACGGAGAGGAAGATGAACTCACTCTAAGGTTGAGGTGATGTGTGCATAAATAACTGGGATGGAAGGAGAAAGGAAAGGCCCAAGGTACTTTTTTGAGGGAGCAGGGGAGCAGTATTAGGGCCTGAATCCAGGGCCTTGAACATGCTAGGTAGACACTGTACCACTGAGCTACATCTCTAGCTCTTTATTTTTTAATTTTGAGAAGTCTTGCTAAGTTGTCCAGACCAGCCTTGAACTCCTATCCTCCTGCCTCAGCCTCCTGAGTAGCTGGGATTACCACCATGTCCAACTTTCTGTCTTTCCTAGTGCCTGACCGCCTTAGTTCCCCTTACTATATTCTCATCAATGTCCACGATAACTACCTCTCCAATGCCATAATTTCTTTTATTTTTGCTACTGGGGATTGAACCCAGGAGTACTTTACCACTGAGCTACATTCCCAGTCCTTTGATTTTGGGATAGGTTTTCACTAAAGTTGCTGAGGACCTCAATAATTTGCTGAGGCTGGCCTTGACCTTGTGATCCTCCTGCCTCAGCTTCCTGAGTTGCTGGGATTGCAGGTATGCACCATCATCATGCCCAGCCTTACTCACTTCCATGTCAGCCACCCATGTCCAGGACCATATCCCAGAATTGCTTCACTTCTGAATGGTTTAGTGAGTTCTATTGTGTTTTATAAGCAATATGGATTAATCAAAGATAAATTAGAAAAGCAGATGAGCAGAAGTCACAATGTAGCTGAGCACAGTGGTGCACACCTGTAATCCCAGTAGGTTGTGAGACTGGGGCAAGAGGACCGTGAGTTCAAAGCCAGCCTCAGCAACTTAGTGAGGCCCTAAGCAACTCAGCAAGACCCTTTCTCTGAATAAAGAATAAAAAAGGGCTGGGGATTTGGCTCAGTGGTTAAACACCCTTGGGTTCAATTCCTGGTACCAAAAGAAAAAAAAAAAAGTCAGAATGTAAAAGCACCATAACTCCTCATAGTATGTTGGTGATTATCCAACACATCATACCCAACATGTGTGTGTGTGTGTGTGTGTGTGTGTGTGTGTTTGTGTGTAGGGTTTATTTTGTTTAATTCCACCTTTCTGACTTTGTCTGAAAATAACCCCTTCCTTCTGTTTGCTTGGCCCTTCATTTCCTTGCCATCCATCAAGTTCCTTTCTTCAGACTGGCTAAGGTCCTGCAACTCCTCTCTCCAACACCATTTACACCTCAAGCTCCCCTTGCTTTCTTGTCCATTCACAGCAATCTTTGGCAAATGTCAAACACTGGATCAGCCCAGTTATGCATCTTCTTGGCTGGATCTCCTTGCTTATATCTTTCCTACTACACAGGAAAAACAAACACAAATGCACCCTTTCATTTCCCTCTGCCTCTTGGTGTTAAAAGCATGGGTTCTAGAGCCATCCAGCCTGGGTTTAAATCCTAGCTCTGCCACTTACTGGCTGCGAGAATTGAATCAGTTGCCTTATCAGTAAAATGAAACTGGTAACAACACCTACGACACTGTTGCTAGGATTGGTTACAGTACCAGCATGTAAAGTGCTTAAAACAGTGACCTATCAAATATTAAGGTTACATAACTATTAGGTATCATTCCTTTTCCTTTACTGGCAAACTTCTTGAGAAAGTCTTGTATATTCACTATTGCTAGTCTGACATTTTTTCCTATGAAAATAGTATTGTATGTGCTTTTTCTTTCAGTACTGGGGATTGAACCCAGGGCTCACCCAGGCTAGGCAAGTGCTCTATCACTGAGCTATAGTCTCAGACCTTTGAACTTTCAATCCTCTTGCTTCAGCCTACTGAAAACAGGGATTATAGGCATGCGCCATGATGCCCAGCTCTAAGTCCAGTTTTAAATATAAATTAGTTCTAGAGTGCCTATCATGAAAAAGAACAATTCCTTACTCTGCTCATCTTTGTGATCCACTCTCCAGAGGCAAACACTTATTATTTCTTCTGGGATCTACATTCATGTTTCTAGATAATAGATATGTACAGCTATTTCATGGTTTATCCACCTTTTTTAATTTTTTAATTTTTTTCCCCTTTTGAGAAGGGTTTCACTATGTTGCTTTGAATACTATGTAGCCTGACTAGGCTGACCTCTGGGCTTAAGTGATCCTCCTGCCTCAGCCTCCAGAGTACCTGGGACTACTGATACATGCCACTGTGCCCAGCTTTCAATGGCTTTTCAATTTGAGACATTATTTATTATTTATCGACTTTCAATATGGCTGATGAGGATTTAATACACCACGCCCACACCTTCTCTACGGCTTGCCCTTCTTTCTGTCTTCTCAAACTAATTATATAATAATTTTTAGTTAGATCAATATTTTATCTACCTTACAATGACCCTGTAAATACAATACTGAATTTAGTCAAGCAGCATACAAAGATTATACTTCATTTCCTAAACAATTTGTTTCCCTCTCTGGAGTTAATAATTGCCCTGTTTTTTTTTTTTTTTTGGTTTACTTAAATTCATATCCCTATCATTAATTCTTCTCAAACTACACAAAAGAACCGTGAAATATCCCTGAACATCATTTTTCTAAATGAACGAACAGAGATCAGGGGCTCCCTCAGTGACATGTGCCTTGGGAATTCTCTCTAGAGCCTTCTGTCCCATTCCTACCTGTGGCACTGCTGTTAGGCTGGGTGGGCCCTTCCTTTACACAACCTGGGCTTTTGCTTCCTCTCTCCTTTCCTTCCCTTCTTCTGCTTTCTTCCTTCCCTTTTCTTTCTTTCTTTCTTTTTTTTTTTTGGTACTGGAGATTGAACTCAGGGGCACTGGACCACTGAGCCACATCCCCAGCCCTATTTTGTGTTTTATGTAGAGACAGGGTCTCACTGAGTTGCTTAGCACCTCACTTTTGCTGAGGCTGGCCTTGAACTCATGATCCTCCTGCCTCAGCCTCCTGAGCTGCTGGGATTACAGGCTTGTGCCACCGCACCCAACAGGATTTAGTTTTCTTAGCCCTTAGCTCACTTCCCCCTTCTTTTCCGTCTTCCAAAAATGTGATGAAATCTCCCGTTTGATGTAGTCTTCTCTCTCATTTTTTTTTGTCCTTGTTGCTTATATTATTTTTATTCCTTTATTCTTATTTTGGTAAGGTTTCAGGAGCGAACAGAAATAAAAGCATGCATTCAATTTACCAGCTATAACTAGACATCTCCTATCCTCATTAATTATTTAGCCAGCTGAAATCTAGCTGTTGCCCCTGTGAATACACTGGAATGATTCTTCCCAAGGTCACCAGTGGCCTCTTTGTTAAACCCGGTCGGTCGTGCTCTTCAGTCCTTGTCTTACTTGCCCGACTTTTTCACTAAAACTTCCTCAATTCCCATAATACCACTCTCCTTATTTTTCTCTTGCCTTTCAGGTCATTGCTTCTCAGTTTTCTTTAGAGACTCCTTTCCTCTGTCCACTCATTTAACATCAGGCTCATTCTGGGCCCTCTGTGTATCTGTAAACCTGATGATCTCATTCTTTCCAAGACCTTTTTCTTCCAAGACTCACAAATTTATTACACCCAAAATTTATTTATTCAACCGCTTTCTAGGTAAAACCTTTAAAGGTTGCACAGAAGCCTCAAATAGGGCATAGCTCAAGTTACCTTCCTTAGTTCTCTTTACTTCACAACCTTGCCCACATCTGTTCTTCCTCGTGGATTCCCAATTCCACCTGATAGCATCACCATCTAGTCCACCACCCAAGCTAAAAACCTGGAAACCTCATCTGTAAATATTTTTAAAAACATAAGATATGATACTTGGTTATGTAACCACATATAAATACATAAGTATAATATTAATTTATATATGTATGCACTTTTATTATAGAAAACTTTAGACATATAAAAGTAGAGAGAACACATGTTCTCAACACCTAATTTCAATAATTATTGATATATTTGTTTCAGGGATGACTTTTACTTCTTCCCTTCCCAAATTCCTTTTACAGAATCCCCAGGCAATGAACCAGTTCATCAGTAAAGATTTCAGTACATGTGTCTAGAAAATGAGGCCTTGAGCAGATTAGCCAGTATACTCAGACTGTATGTAAGGACAAAGGATAGGTACAAATAGGTGTTCCGGAATCTTCTGACCCACAGATTTTCTTGTGGAGAAGCCACTCTTCCCCAAACACAACTCTCCCTCCTAACATCCTATGTCCTATGTCTAGCAGCAATTTTAGACCCAGTGTTGAATATAATGGAGCCAAGAGAACCCATCCCTTTCCCTCCTAAATTCCTATGAGTGAGGAGAAACAAAAACCTGTCTTGCTCTTCAGCAGTGCTGCAGAAGATGGCAGCCATCAGACACATGTGACTGTTTAAATTTAATAATTAATGCAATTAAAATTCAGTTCTTTAGTCACACTAGCCACATTTCAAACATTCAATAAATTCATGTGGCTTCACAGATATAGAACATTTCCATCGTGGAAGAAAGTCCTTCAGGACAATGCTGCCCTGAAGTCTTACAGGTCTTTCATATCCTCTTCTATATTAGGGACACTCAGCTCCCTCTACCTTATAAAAAAGTTCCTTTTCTAGCCCCATACAAGGAATCACCCGGATTCTGCTGGAAAAAAAAAAAAACAAAAAACTATAGCTTGCTGTAGGGGAGGAGATTTCTCAACTGTCTGGGACTGAAATGCTCAGTTCTAAGCTACTGGAACTTCCTACATTCTAAGCCAGCCCTCAAGCTTACAGCTTCCATTGTGTCTGCTCAAGGGTAAATGTAGTCATGTCAAATCACCTTCCCCGGCCCCTCAAATAAGCATCAGGACTGCTTATTGCCCTGGATGAGGGCTCACTAGCCACCCTCCCTGGATCTATCCCTCTCTCCTATGCATCCTGCTTGTCCCCGAGATCACCTCCCACTCTCCTCCCTTTCTCTTACTTCCTAGTGACAAGAAGTTGCCAGATGCCTTGACACCTAGGGAATTTTGTCAGACACTCTGGGGCAACATGCCCTGGTTAGTAGGAAGCAGAGGATGACAAAGCTGGAATCCTTTAAGTGAACTTCTTCATCTGACAGGAAACAGCCCTGAACAGGAGGGCAAGGTTAAAGGGCATGTGATCCCCAAGACAGTAAGTGCAAAGCCAGGGCTTTCCATGGGACTGCATTCCTGGGTGTGTTTTTGAACTTCTCTGCCTTGGCTAATGCCTTATGCCCTTTCCAAGATAGCATTCCTTTTACGGAAAATGCAATGACCGGGGCCCTAGGTCTCCTTCCATGTGCAGGGAGACTGGCAAAAGCTCCACATGCTTAGGGATAGAAACTCAACTCCTTGGCGAAAGTTCCACCCCTGGGAGGCTGCCCCCTCCTTCCTTCCTCCTGGGCTCCCTCCTTAGCCACTCCTTCTCCTGCCATGGTTCTGGTTTGACCACTTCCTAGGAGGACAGGAAACATGAGGACAGGATTCTGATCTGGGTATGAAGTGTAAAGTCCCTCAACTTTCACAGAAAGTAGTGAAAAATTCTGCTTGTCAAAATTCCTCAATAAAAAAAAAAAAATCCTCCAAAGAACTGAGGGTAAGGAAAACTGGGAAATGTGCAGAGGAGCTGTGGGTGTAGCTCAGTGGTACAGCACATGCTTAGCATATGCAAGGCCCTGGATTCAGTCCCCAGCACCAAAACAAAACAAAACAAAACAAAAACATTGTGCAGACATAGGATCCTCTAGTACAAGCATCCTGGTCCAGCTACTTTTTCTCTGGGAAGGGCTTCTGCCTCTGTGCTCAGCATACAACCACATCACTGACTTAGGAGATATACCCCTCCCCCACCCCTTCAGAATTCCAGCAACCCTGGTAACTCTAGTCTAGGGGATCTCTTCTTATACCTCTGTCCCATTCCCTATGACCACTTCTGGCTTGCTCGCTCTCTCTATGATACAGACCCTAGAATCAAAGGAAAGAGTTCCCAACTCTTTTACTTCATCCAAAAACCACTATGATAGAGTGGTCTGGTAAGATCTTAGTATGGAAGTCACAGGAACTTCTTTCAACTCCTGCTGAGTCTCCCCAAGTCCCACCTACACCCTGCCCACCAGCCTTCCTAGCCCACTAGCATCCCTAGCCAGTTGCTCAGCAGCTCCTTTTTGCTACTAGGAACTCAGGAGAAAGGTCTTGTTTAAGCAGCCAGGGGGCCAGCCAACTCAGAAGCAGCAACATGTCCTAAAATGGTCAAAGAAAACTCCACAGGTTTGGCTGGAGCTCAGCTCCTGAAGGAAGGGGGGAGAATCCGGCAGGGAGGACGAGCTTCACTTCCCCATCACCACCCAGGCCTCAGCCCTGAGATTAACCCTTCTGGGCTGACTACTTACCATTCCACAGGACCTCTAGGGAGCCAGGCGACCGTGGTATAGCTTTGTTCTCTTTCAGCACAGGACTGACATAGGAAGCTAAGTAAGGGACAGATGTCCAGATCTGTTAAAGAAAGGGGGATATGGCAAATCAACACAGACTGCAGACTGCTCTCTCTCTCTCTCTCTCACACACACACACACACTTTCTGGCCAATGTGATCTTTAAGGTCTAGCCCTCTATTTTTCCTCTCCTTGATTCCTGAGGCTCCTACTGACACCCTCCTACTGACACTCCTAGGGCACCAAGTCAAGGAACCAGAGAGATGCTTATGTCCAGGGTGCACAATGAGAACCAGAGCACCTGAGAGGCCCCAGCTATCCTCTGCTCCCATGGACTCTGCATTAATAAGTCTGGGACTTTCAGTTACAGTGCTGAGTCTGAGTGGTTTTCATCTGTAAAAGGACCATCAGTTGGGATGAAGGTGAAAGTGGTTGAATCAATGAAATGAATGAATATTTATTAAGTGCCTGCAACGTGCTAGGTGCTGTTTTAGGCCTCGTGCCATCCATCGGTCACTCCGAGCAGGCCGCCCCATCTTGCTCACGCCTGTTCACCTTGGCTGCATTGACGAGTCTCCATGCGTTGAGCAGGCCGAAGCCATGCTGGTGGCTGTGGCTGAAGCCCGCCTCATTGGTGAGCCAATCTGCATGGCGGTCCTCATACTGAAAGCAGAGGCCTGGTTCAGTCTCCCGCGTTACCGGCATCTCAATGGCCTCACCCTTGCTTCCTGCTTGCCTGCTGGCCAATCCAATCCAGACTCTCCCACTGAGACCACAAGGAATGGATTCCCCCAGGAAAGCTGAGACCAAAGGTCAAAGCCCCACCCCAGCACCCTCTCTTGCTTCTAGACAGGGAGCCCAGCCAGAGCTCTCCTTTGCAGAAGAGATATGGGTGAGTTTAGGCCTGTGGTCTTGATGGGGTTCCCACACCACTTCTTATACATACCATTCTTCTGCAAGAGACTTAACACCTAACATTTGGGACATTCAGAATCTGAAGCCTGTTGATACTCAAACCTTGGGGTGGGCTAGGTGGGGCCACTTATCTATCTGCCAGTATCTCACCTGGGTGGCTGTGAAGACAATGATGTGCTGAACATCACGCCATGTGAGGCAGGGCCGTACCTGCAACATGAGGGCTATCATGCCAGCTGCCAGAGGTGCTGCGGCTGAGGTCCCCGTGTGGCCCTCTGTGCAGCCGGTGCCCTTTTGAAGGTCCCAGTCAGTGGTCACCTAGGAAGTGGAAGGGGGAGTGGGGAGGGTTAGTGACTGAGCTCCAAGGTATGGAGGGAGGGGAACCACACAGTCTTCAGGACAACTCTCTCTGGTGGGCCCTTTCTTTTCTTTTCTTTTTTTTTTTTTAATATTTTTTTTTTAGTTGTAGATGGACACAATGTCATTATTTTATTGCTTTGTATGTGGTGCTGAGGATCGAACCCAGGGCCTCACGCATGCGAGGCAAGTGCTCTACCACTGAGCTACAATCCCAGCCCCTGGTGGGCCCTTTCTTTGTCAGACCAGAGTGGGGCCCACTAGCACACTAGCAGGACAGAGGAGACCTGTAGTCCTTCTGCCTCCACCCCTACCCCCCGGCCAAGGAACCTCCACATAATCAAAATGAAAGAGTTGCTTCCGAGGGCATGGTTGTGAAAGAAAAGGAGATGGAAACATGTAAGAGGATTTTGATGCAGACAAGAATTTCCTATTGTTGTTCCCTTATTTTCTTGCTCCCATTCCCAAATTCTACCCCAAACCCTTCAACCCTTGCAGCCACACTGGACAGAGGAAGTGCCAGGGGAGCTGTTGGGTCTCAGTTGGAGCTGGGACAACAGTGACAGCACCAGTCAAGGAAAGATAATTTGGCAGCTCTGCCACCAGGGCTAAGGTGACTCGGGTGCAAACACAGGGAGTACGTTCCCAGGGAGACAGCTGTGTCCTTGCCCACCCAGGCTTGGTATGGGCTTGGTGTATACATGGTTTGGCACTCTGGTCTGCGGCCACCCTCAGGATAAGCTGCCTCTGTGCTCTGATTGGTGGTTTAGTTGGGTTTTCAGGAGCCTCCCTTTCCATTTGTGGTTCTGAGCTGGGGTGTGAGAGTGGGGGAGATGGCATCTGTCTGGCATCAAGTTGTTTTCATGTCCCATCAACATGAAGCCCAAAGGGGTTGGCTGAGGAAGACCCGGCCTGAACCCGCTCCACTGTGTGGCACTTGGATCCTTAGCATATGGTGCCAGTGCAAAGACTACAGAATTCCTTTCTTCCATACGCCTCTTCTGGGTAAGACACCAGGGTACCAACTTCTGCCAAGAGCTGCCCTTTCTCCATTGTACTCACTGCTTCCCTCCCAGCTGTTAAAGCAGCTGCCAAGAGATGGAATTTTCACCCAGACACTGTGCACTCCCAGAAGGAGAGGGGAAAATACTCTCCAAGTTGTAGTCTCAATGGGTGGGAAGCCCGGCTGGTGCCAGGAAGCAGATTGATTTTTTTCCTGTTAAGGAAACAGCCTCACAATGACAGTCTAGTGTGTAGCTGTGAAGCCTATGAACTTGCCTGGGTGGCAGGAGCCTGGTGCAGCCATAGGCAAGTCCAGGGGAGCTCCCCAGGCCACAGTGGTGGAAAGCACATGCCTGCACCCCTACCCTTAGAAAGACAGCTCCACCCAGCTGCCCTGGTCATTGGATAGAAACCAGCAACAGGAGGTTTCCAGGGCAAGGATATTCCAAAATGGAAACGTGGCTAAATAAACTCTTTTCATTTCTGGATAAATTATAGATTGAGTGGAAGATGGGGTAAGGGTGAGAAGCTGAGTTGAGTTTGGAGGGGGAAAGCCAGGTTTCACAGAGCAACAGTGACAATGGTTGTGGAACCTTCTTTGGGAATCTGCCTGGCGCAAGGGTGAGTGAGGTCCCCCAGAATTCTGCCAGGGGTGAGTAGCACAGTATGTTCCTGCTCTTTTTCCAAACCCAGCCTGGCCTGGGATGGGGAACACCATTGCACAGACCCCAGGCTGCTCAGCAAAGCCTCTCTTGCTTTTTATTTTAGTCCACTCCCTTTCTTCTTCTCCCTGGGGTGGGGGAAGGAGGGAGTAGGGGTCAACTGGCACAGAGCCTTGGAACATTGTGTTGACCAGAAGTCATTTACTGGCATAACAAAATTTTAGTTTTGGAAACTGAACTTGACCCTTCAGGAAGACAAAGCTGTCTAATTCCCAGTGGCCCTGGAGAGACTTTCCAACCCAGCCACTGGAGAAATCTGACACCAGCTGGCTCCAGCCCAGCTCTTATTGGAGCCTCCTATACCCATGTTACACTGTATAGGCAACAGGGACAGGCAGGGAGCTCTAGGATGATGATGGTCCACAGACCTGGCTTAAACCTACTTGGAGAGAACTCAGCACAGTGGGTGTAGGCAGTAGCCCCTGGATCCTTCAGGGTTCCATGGGCTAGAGCAGCTCTGGTTTCCTGCTCCAGTTTCTATGCTATGGCTCCAATGACAGACAGCTCTAGCAAGAGCTCTGTGGGGTTGACAGGAGACAGGCCCTCTTTTCCACGGATCGCATAGAGACAAGTGCTGGCTCCACTCTTGAGGGCCAATATGAGAGAACTCAAAGAATTAAACGCCACAATTATCTTTTTTAAGCTCATGGAAAGTAGTGCAAGCCCAAATTCTACCACAGGAAAACATTTCAAAGAAATTGTTTAATCAATGCAACACTTGTTTCTATAACAATATGTACATTTGTCCCAAGTTAAAACTTTAAGATAAAAACCATTCATGCAGATTTATGCAGAGTCCTCAGGGGTTCTCCCAACAGTGGCATGCCTTAAGAGTTACAGAGCTGAGAAGGCAGAGGAGCCTGAGGAGTGGGACTGGGAACAAAAGAACCGTATGATTCCAGGGAGGGGTCTAGTTGGAAGGGAAGGGGCAGGGGGCAGAGGGCCTGGGAGGCACTCACAATGCTCCGGAGCATCTTGTCTCCACCACTGAAGGTGACTGCCAGCATAGAGGCACATTCCTCTGCATAGAAAGGCATCCGACCCTCCTCATCTACAGCACCTGGGCACAGAGAGAAATGGGAGCTAAGATGAGGAATTGATCCTACACAGGGCCTGATGATATCAGAGTTGTTTTTGAGTTATCTAGGGGAGCCATCTTGAGTAGAAAAAATGATCTGAGTTATCTCAGAATGCCCACAATCTTCAACTGGAAAAGCAGCTTCAAGCGGCAGAGAGTATTTTGTGCCCTCTGACTATTCTTCCCGTAGGCTCTGGGCAAACCAAGAGCCTTCCACCACTATATCTAGTTATTCATTTTTTCCCCACCACTTACAAAGTATCTACTGGGAGTCACAAACTGTGCTAGGCGATAGGGCCATCTGGAAAAGGCCACATCCTCATCTCAAGAAACCTACAGTCAGGTAGTAAGCTGAGGAAGTAAATAAATACACTTCTTGTGACAAATGCTGTGATTGAGAACACAGGTAAAGGGTACTTAATTTAGGCTAGTGGGGAGTCAGGGAAGGTTTCATGCAGGAGGCAAATGGGCCATGGAGAAGAGGCCTGAGCAGAAACTTAGTGAGCGGTGGCTGGGCTTGAGGTGGGGAGGTGATTTTCAGGGAATGGATGAACATGTTCATAGGGAAGTCTTATGATTCTGAGAGCAGAGCTAGACCTATCTGAGACCAAAGAGACACTCATGCTCATACATTTAGATAGACACAATGATTCCCCAAGATACATGTTGTCTGTCTGACATTCTCTCTCTCCCTCTCTCCCTCTCTCTCTCACACACACACACACACACACACAGAACCATTATGTCACTACCTATGGTGACTGTGTAGATGGAGTTGGCGTAGCCATCATAGTTGCAGTTGTCATTGTGCTGGCCCCCATTGCCACTGGCTACCACAAAGATGCTCCCAAAGCCCTGGCGACCAGCCATCACCCCATGTTGCAAGGCAGCCTAAGGAGCAAAAATGTCAGGGAATCAGTTGAGCTCACAGAAAGACCTCTACCTACCAAACCAGTAACTCCCTCCTCCCCTTCTAAAAAGAAAAGGGAAAAAAGTTCAAAGGGCACTGGGCATGGGAGAAAGAGGTTTAGAGATGGACACAGGATGGGGAGGGAGCCGGGGGTTGTACATTTAATGAATGTACTCGTTTATCAGATGACAGAGTGGGGCCAGGAAAGGGATCTGAGAACAAGATCAAAGGGAAAAAACTTAAATGCATTGTTTCATTTCTCTAAGAGCTGGTGCCTCCTACCCCAGGTTAGCTGTACTTTCTTCCTGAAAAGGAGGCAGCAGAGCTAGATGGCACAGGTCTGGCATTGCAAGTGGGAGTGGGTGGGAAGAGGGATCAACTTGTAGTTCTTCTAGAACTGAATGAAGAAGGTGTCCTAGGCCTCCTTGTCTTCATGCAGTTCAGTTACCTTTCCAAGCTGGTGGGGGCCATCCACTGTCTTCCCATCATCGTCTGGGCCCCAGCTGTTGAGAAAAATATACAGGAAACAGCCTGTGGCTGTGGCTATCCACTCAGGGACTCCCAGTCTCAGCTAGCCACTCTTCTGCCTGTGGCTCTTACTATCCTCCCAAGGGTTCTGGTTCAAAACTCCCACAATTTTTTTTTTTCCATACTGGGGATTGAACCCAGGCCTTGAGCATGCTAGGCAAACGCCCTACCCCTGAGCTACATCCCCACCACTCATGATTAATAGACATAGGGCTCAAAGGTCTGTTTCTTCTAAGTGGAAAATAGAAGTCTGTGCTAAGGTTCTTCTTTTCCCTGGAGATGTCTCCAGTTTAGGACTACTTTATCCTGCTCCTAGGGAATAGGAGACTGTGCATAGTGGTAAAGAGGAACAGGGTTACTAGGGATGTACTACTAGGTTTGATGGCAAGGCATGCATTAAAGGATATTCCATGTGGGTCAATTCTTAGTTCTTTTTTTTTTAATTTTTAATATTTTTTTTAGATGGATCTTTATTTTACTCATTTCTTATTTATATGTGGTGCTGAGGATCGAATCCAATGCCTCACGAATGTTAGGCAAGCGCTTTACCACTGAGCTATAGGCCCAGCCCAGTTCTTAGTTGTTAAGCTGAGTTTTTGGTTCTTTGTCTAAGAGGAAACATATCTTGTGGGTGATGGCAAGGATTTAAGAGGGTAGTTGTTATGAGGAAGAGTATATACCATCAATGCCATGGAGCCACCTGACCTCAGTTCCTTCTTGTTTCATCTACCAGAGCCATAACCTAAAACTGCAGGTGCATTTTTGTAGGATGGCAGGGACTGCCTCTGGGATTCAGCTTACCTGGGGTGGTAAGTCCAGGGGAGCTCCCCGGGCCCACTTTCTCCTAGGGGCCTTGTGAGTTCAGAAAACAAATAAATGTGGGGCAGGCTGGGCACTTCTTATGTGACAAACTGAACACTGGGGTGATGGGAACTTAAGACTAAGGACCCAGTGGCTGGAGAAGTGAAGAAATGATGGCAATGGCCTTATCAGCTGAGCCCATTCAGGGGTCCCCTGTTCTGACCTTCCTGAGTCAACCCATTTTGCTGTCCTTGTGTTGAAGGATTCCTCCTAGGTATGCCAGCCTCCTGCCCTCTACATGCTCTGCCTCACCTCAAGCTCTGCCTTACCTGCAGCTGTAGATGTCATTGATCTGATAGTGCTTGTTGAATGCCACAGCCTCCATGCTGTCTGTGAGTGGTCCATCCAGTACCCGGATACCTAGGCATTGAAGACATACTAGCTCCTCACTAATGCTGGCCCTGCAAGAACTGTCAACAGTACTAGTTCCCTAATGGGGGGCTCGGTAGTGGGGAGCTACATGTGGGAGACATACTTTCCCCCTATATACTCTTTTGTACTTTTGGAATTCTTATGCATGTATTTGTATTACCAGCAAATTTAAAAAAAAATTTTTAAACAGTACTAGGGATTGAACCCAGAGCCTTGTACATGCTAGGTAAATACTCTACCACTAAGCTATATTCTCAGCCCTTTTTACTGTGAGACAGGGTTTTGCAAAGTTGTCCAGGATGGCTTTGAACTTGTCATCCTTCCTTAGCTTCTGAGTAAATGTGAGTGCAGGCATGCATCACCATGCCCAGCCAAAAATATTTTTACTAACATGCTGAAATTTAGACTTTAATTATCTTTGAGTCTGGTACAAAGAGTGGGGCTAGAATAAAGCTAACCAAGATTCCCTTTACACTTCATCATGTAAAGCACCTAGTGTAGTGCTTGACATGTCAAAAGTGTTCAGTAAATGATGTTCAGTACCATTACTACTCCCAGGGATGCTTAATTCCACCCTCCAAAGTAGTATGGTTCACCTCCTGGTGGACCTTGTAAAGACAAATAGGGTTTTGAGAAAAAGGGAATTGACCCTGAAAGTTTTGGGCTCCCTCTGTAGTTTCATCTGCAGAAGGCTACTGCCCTCTGCTGGAGATTAAGAGAAATACAGTCTATAGGTTCCCAGGCATTTACTAGGAATCAAGAGAACTTTCCTATTTATTCCCTTCACCTTCTGTCATGACAAAGGCTGAGAGCTGAAGGAACCATAGAACCTCTTCTAGTATAGGACTGGGTTACTCAGTTCCCTTGAAAGGATGGAAAGCAACTGTGACCATGAGTAGCACTGGGGGCTGAAGTTGTCTGTGAGAGCAGCTTCCATAGACATAAGAGGTTGTGAAGGAACAACAGGTGAGAAGACACTTTGTAACTTATGAAAATATGAGTCTAATGTAGTCAAGTTGAAGGACTTGTTATGAGTATTTGGGTCCCTGATGGGACATAGCTATGATCGGAAAAAAGGAAGAAACTGACCAAGGACTTGGGCCTCTAGCCCATATCAAGAGCATCTCTACTTTTATCTGTTTTATCGAGTGGGGCTTGCTGCTAAGAAAACATGTTTGAAAAATCAATGAGCTAAGGTGTCCTATTAAGAGTTTACCCTTTGCTCTAGGCTGTGCACATTGGGGCGGAATAAAGTTACACAGTGGAGGTGCAGGGCAGGGAATGACCACTGTGGCCACAGGAAAAGCCCCTCAAGGCTAGTGGGAAGCCCAAGTTACCTGCTATGCGGCTCCCATAGGCTACGCCCACTGCACAGAAGCTGTTGTTGGGCACAGCAGCAATCTCTCCTGCACACCGTGTGCCATGGTGGTTGCCATTTTCCACATCGGGGTGTGGCATGGGGTCAGGGTCATTAGAGTTGAGGTCATAGCTACCCTCTGGGCTCTGAAATATTGAGGGGTGACATGTGGTCACTCATTGGTTAAACAGGTCAGGGAGAGAAAGAAAGTGGGAGTTTGGGATGCTAAGCCAGGGCAGCAGGCCCATCTCTCTTCAAACCACCTGGACTGTAAGATATGAACAAAGGACACTGGGACAGAACTGAGAAGTGTCATGTCTCTCAGCACACTTCTCTCTGGCCTATTATAAGAACATGCCCAAATCTCTTGGATAAAAGAGATTTAGGGCTATCTGAAGGTCATACTTCAGAGAGGGGAAGGTAGTCAGGGTGGTGGAGAAGGAAGAAGTTGCCTACCCAGGCAACTCCTTCCCCTCAAGAGAGGGTGCAGCAATAGGAAGGCAGGAAGTACCTCCTGGGATTGCTCTCCCTTAGGGTTGGAGCCACCTATTGTGCCTTAACTGCCAACCTGGAAAGCTGGCAGGGAAAAGTGAGAGGGAAGAACACCACCCCACCTCCCAGTCTGTTTGGTTTGGCTCAGTGTCCTCTAGAAAAGGGGATAATACTGAGGCAACATGAAGAAGGTGGTATATCATGGGGTGGGAGTGGTCAACCCAGGCCACTCACATAGTTAGGTGCAATGTCCTGGATGGTATGCTCCACTCCGTCGTCCACTACCACCACTGTCACCCCTTGCCCAGTTACGTTGCGTTCCCACACACCTGTCACATTGATATCCCTGCCAGGGCTCCGGCGGTTATTCTGTAGGAGAGATGGGGTGGGAATGCAGTGACACACAGCATTGCCTAGAGATAGACAAGATACAGCCAGTAGCCCCCTTTCACCTTTGAATTCCACCAAAGAGCCAGACGGAGGTTATAGATCAAAAGAGTACTGGGGAACAGAACCAAGAGAGGCACATGAGAGCTCTGTCATGACCCTGGTCTCCAGGGAAGGTTGGCATCACTCATGGGTGATTCAGGGTGAAATACTGGCTAGGGTTGCAGATTGGATAATATAATTATTATGCAATAATGTCAGTAGGTATCATGTATGAAATAATTTCTACTTTGTGTCAGGCACTGTTCTAAGTGCTTCATATATATTCATTCACTTATCCTAGCCTTAACTCTAGGAGGTAGGTACTTTTATAGTCTCCATTTTGCAGGTGGGAAAAGTGAGGCATAGAGAGGTGAAGCAGCTTGCCTGAAGACAAATGCTAGTTAGTGGCAGAGCTGGAGTGTGAACTTGGGCAGCCTGGCTGCAGCACACACGCCCTAAGCACTGCAGTACACTGGTTCTCCAGGGAAAGTAGAGGCTGAGGGTACCATAACAGGCAGCCCCCAGAAATGGCCCTTAAGACAAAGGATGAGACAAGTGAAGGGGGATTTGGTGAAAAGCCCACTAAAGAACGAGACCAGAACCTCTCCATCTAAAATGGACACTGCAGGGCTGGACTCACCAGGTGCCATTGCTGTGGGTACTTTGGGTCATTGAAGTGGACGCTGCGCTTGGCGCGCTTCAGCAGCCTCTGCTCTGAGTGCCAGCGCACAGCTTCATGCCTGGCCAACACGGCCTCTGCCTGTTGCCGGATAACCTCCACCTCCATGGCCTGCCTGTGCCCAGCTGGCTGGACAAAGAGGTAGTGCCCCTGGAGCTCTCCGATGCGTCCAGCATTCACCAGTCCTGCTGCCTGGGCCACAGCATGTGCCCGCTGCTCCAGACTTTCTTCCTCTTTCTCACTTTCCAGACTGTTTAGATGCACAGCCCAGCTCAGCCCCCCTGTGCTCTGGGCATCAAGCCCACCTGTCCCTGCCAGGCCCATGACCCAGGGAACCAATAAAAAGAGTCCGGCTAATTCCAGCCAGAGGTAGGTGGGCAGGCCCAGGGGGGCATCCAAGTGTGGCACTTTCTGTCTCCCCTTCGGCATCAGAGCAGCAGGCTGTGGGCAAAGAGAATGGAATAAAAGAGATAAAAGAGGTGATAACCACAGGGGGTCTGAGAGGGTACCTTTGAACTCTCTGTGTGTTGCCCCTGGAAACCAATCTGCTATTCCCATTATGAAACATTTGATCCTCTCTTTTTGATCACATTTACCCTAGACCAATGGAGCTAAGCCCCAGGTGGAGTGTGGGCCAGGACTAACCGCAGTGGATGACCTCCCATGGCATGATAGGCTAAACCCCACTACACCAGATAACCAAGCAGTGTCCAGTTGCTCACAGGCACCATGCTGCTCTTCCCAATGTTGCCACTCTCAGGGGTCAAAGTACATGTTACTCCCACCAACAACTGGCAGCAACATGACTGCTTTTTAGGAGTATCCTTCCCCTCTTTATTTAGAAGGGACATAAATCACATCCCAGCTGACTTTAGTCCTGTTGTCCTCGGGGCTAACTCCCATGCAGTGGGGCCACATTCCTACCTGGACTCTCTGTGAGGTTGAGCTTCTGATTTGGCTAACCACGTCATCCTCATTTTATGCAAATGGAGAAAAAGTGTCACCTTTGCTGTAAGAACTGTTGATTCTGAGCAGAGGCTTAAGACCTGTGGGCCCTAAAAACAGAAAACAGTGTCCTGCCAACCAAGTAGAACAAGTAGAGGCTAGCCGAGGACCACTCACCAAATAAGCGGGACAATGATAAGTATCATTCTCAAGAATCTAAAACTGGTCATAGACTGGAACAGCTCTGGCACAGTAAGGCCAAATCAGTACAAAACCCAGCAACCCTACTCTTGTACTATCATGCTACCCTTTTTCATTTGTTTTCCTAGAGGCCTTAGCAGAGGGCTTAACTATTAGCTTAGAGAGGTGGTAGGATGAAACAGGAAGAAAGTCAGAGAATGAAGACAAAACAGGTATGAAGGGCAAGTGGGCAACTGGGAGATAAGCAATGACTGGAAAGCCGCACTGAAGAGATGTCCCTATAACCAGCTCAGCGGCCTGGCTTGGAAGTGAAGGCTCAGGCTCTGAAGCTGTCCTGTAACTGCCCAGATCCACGGAACCAGGGAAATGGTCTTAAAAGTGTTTAAAGAGATAAAAGGGTCAAATTAGAACCGGTGGGCAACCATGGGGACAAGCAAATGTGGGTGGTTGGGCTCCTTTAAAAGCCTCTGTTGTCTACTGAGTCCACTCTGGGGCCAGCTTTGAACTCTGACACACACCCAAAAGGAGTTAATAAAAGTATTCTAGAAAAACAGAAGAGTCCTTGGAAAGGGAGAAAACTTAGGTCACCTAACATTCCCCTCCAAGATTCTCCATTCCATATCTCTCTCTTTTCCTCTTAGGTTCCAGGGCTTATTCTCTCTCAATTCTTCCCTGGCCTCCAGTCGCCTCCATTGTCTCAAGATATTCAGGTGTCTTCACGAGTCTGCATACTCTACTAAGTAAAAACAAACAAACAAAATCTTGTTAAATAGTCAGGTAATGAGCCATCTAGGCAGGCTCCTTCAGTCTCAGTACATTTCACCACAGATTTCCGGACCATAGAGAAACTCGAGCCTTTCCTGTCTCCCAGGGGCAGATCAGCACTTTTATCCCCTGGACTTCTGGGGAAGTAATCTTAAATACCTTTTGAAAGCAGATCTCCACCTTGCCCATCTGCTAGGCCTATCTTTACCTTCTTAAGGAAGAAGGGCAACTCAAAGTCCAAGATTCTGCCCCAAAGCGACTGTCCTCCTTGCAGCCTCTACACTTTGCTCGAACCAAGTCATGTACCGGGGCTAGTTTCACCGATTCCCCCTCCTCTGTCCTCAACTGCTTCGTGTAATGTGTCCGTCTCTTCATTAGGACCAGGGCCCCGAACCTTTGGGACTCCCCGCCCAGGACTGAAAGCGCTTCTGTGCAGCGCCCTCATCCGTATACGCCGACTCCCCCCAGTTCTGGGCCACCCAGACTTCCAATGTCCAGCCCCCACCTACTTCCCAACTCACCAGCCTAGCCGTAGCTCGTCGCCGCCGCCTCCCTGCGGAAACTCGCGGCTTCCCGGGAGCCCGGGGAGCCTGTGACAGCAGCATCACTTCCGCTCGGTTGCCGCAGCCAATCAACGGCGGGTCCTCCAGCACCCCCAACCCCTCGGGCCCAGCAACCGGCGCTCCGGGACACAGCCTGCAGGCGGCCACCGCGGAGCGGCGTGCAGGGCTTGGGCTTAGCTTGCGGGGCTCCAACGCTCTGAGTCCTCTGGGCATCTTCAACGGGATCCCTCCCCAGAGTGCGCTTCTTCATGGCGTCCTCTGAAAAGGGCCTCTCGGTTCCGACCTTTAAACACACCTCGTTGCTCTTCTTCCTCTGACTGTCATGGCCCCGACTCTCCCTGTTACAGTCCTAGAAGGGCTCCTGTCTCCACTAGGCCTCCTTTTTTCTCGCGGTCGGAAATCTCTCTTCCTTGAGCCGGGGCCGGGTCCACTTACATCTCAGGGTCTTCGCCAACATCCCTGCGCCCTAGGCGGTGCTAGATCTAGCCGCCAGAGGGCGCCGTCGGGGGCGGCGCGGAGCCGACGCGGCCTATCTCTCGCTGCCCGAGCCTCGCCCCCTCCGCTCGTGCCGCCGGAAGTGGGAGGTGTCGCGCGCGGGCCGGCGCTCGACCCCTCCCCCCGTGGCTCGGCCGCCCCCTCCCCCCGCTCCGCCCGCTCAGGTGCGTCCCGTCCCTCCCCCCTTTCTCCCGGGGGCGCGGCGCGGGAGGTGTGTGCGGGGCGCGTGCGCCGGGGGGCGCTGCGGGGCTGAGGGGTGGGGGCAGGGGTCGTGGTGGGGGGCGTGGAGGGCGCTGCGAGGACGAGGGCGGGTATCCTGGCCTGGAAGTGGGACGGGGGCTGGCAGCGAGGTGCGGGGGGGATGAGGGCAAGGTGTGGAGGTCGCTTTGGCCGAAGCAGGCAGCCAACTTAGCAGTCCCCTGTTGAGGGTGGCCAGGACCCCCGCCGCTGCTTCACCCCATTGTCCCCTTCCCGTTCTCTTCTGAGGACTCGTCGCCCCTGACGTCGCTACCGTGATGGTGACCGTGGGGGGCTTGCGGGATTCCCTTGGGTACACCCGGCTCTCCAGCCAGATGTATCTCCCCACCCCCGGCCCTGGTTGGGCTCTGGCCACGGAGTTGCTTGTACGACCCTTGCCCTATGGTTCCGTTTACCAGGCACCAATGACCCCGACCCTGGACTTTGTTGGAGGTAGAATATTTGCACTTAAGAGTAATGGCGATTTGAGGGTCTCTTCTTCCAGGAGCTTTATATAATGAGGGAAACTGAGACACAGGCAGTGCTTGAAGTGTTGGCATAGCCTGGTCTCCTTATCTGCTCTGTGCACTCGTAAGGGCTCAGGGGTATCAAGGGGTGCTGTCAAAATAAAAACAAGAATGTAAACTGAGGCTATGTTCACTTCTCACCTTCCAAGGGTTGGCTGTTTTTTTCCCCCCTTGCCATAGAAGGTCATGAGTTTGTAGCAAGAAGAATGACCTTTTGGTGGAGAGGGGAAAAGGCATCTTCCTGGTTTCCCTTACTAGTTTTACCATGTTTTTCAGCTTCTCATTTTCGTGCTAAGTTCTTTTTTGCACCACTGTGGTAACTCATAAGAGTCTACTTGGCTCAGGCCGTGGGTATCAGACTTTTCCCATTTGTGCAGAGGGAATACACTGAGAGAGTAAAAGAATCAAATTGGAGTTGCCAATATCTATTGCTTGTTCTTGCAAACAACTCCAAAAAACTTTATTTAAGTTAGTGGAGAATGCTTTAAATGGTTCAGCCATAAAATGATTTAAAGACATAAGATATTATTGATGCTACATCCAAAACATCTTTTGTAAGTAGACAAGATAGGTGGACCATTTGGAAGATTCTCACAGAATATGATCTATTTTAAATGACTGCATTTCTTAAAAATAAGTAAAAACTTTGTATGGACTCCTGGATGTTTATGTAAATATAGTATAACTCCTGAAGATTGATGTCCACTGGGACCTACTGCATGCAGTGACTCTCTTTTTTTTTTTTTTTAATATTTTTTTTTAGTTGTTGATGAATCTTTATTTTATTCATTTATTATTTATACATGGTTCTGAGGATCGAACCCAGTGCCTCATGCGTGCTAGGCAAGCGCTCTACCACTGAGCTACAGCCCCAGCCCCTGCAGTGACTCTCTTAATCCTCTCTGCAGAATAGTGTTAAATATTTTCTCTTGGAGCCCAAGATTTTCCTTGTGTTTCTTTCTTGGAGCAACTGTTGAGTGGGTATTCTGAGGGGGGAAAGATACGTTCATTTTAAACTTTTGTAGTCTGCAATTTGTTTCTGAATGTGCAGAGCGCGATGGCAGCATCTGAGGTGGCTGGTGTTGTGGCCAATGCCTCCAATCCTCCGGAATCCTCTTCTAGTTTATGTGCTTCCAAATCAGAAGAAAGTCTCCCAGATGGTCTAAGGTAATGTGTGCATTCTTGATAAGGGAAGGTTCGTTTGGGTAAAGGACTTTTTTTTTTTTTTAATATTTTTAAATTGTCAGTGGACTTTATTTGTTTATATGCGGTGCTGAGAATTGAACTCAGTGCCTCACATATGTTAGGCAAGTGCTCTACCACTGAGCCACAATCCCAGCCCTGGGTAAAGGACTTTTGAGATGAACTTCTGTAGCTGGTCTTTCCTCTTGAGTTCTAATGACACTGCAGTAGATTAAGCTTTCTAAAGGCAGGGACTGCCTGATCTGTCTGTATTTTTGGTATCCAACAAAGTGTCTTACACTTGGCAGGCATGCTAAATGTTTGTTGAATAAATAGGTAAGAATACAGCGGTCAATTCATAAAAATAAATATTTCCCCTTTCTGCCCTATGTAGATTGTATGTATATTCACTTAACCTTATGTTGATATATCATACTCATATTTATAAAATACTTTGTAGATAGATACAGATATACACAGAGATACATTCATGTACATATGTACATATACAAATGCAGATATATATGTGTATCTGTCTATCTAGATATCTTGGTTAATATTGTGTAGTACTTCATGTGGATATTTTGCCTCTCACCCATACTCTTTTTTTTTTGGTATTAGGGATTGAACTCAGGGGAACTCGATCACTGAGCCACATCCCCTACCCTATTTTGTGTTTTATTTAGAGACAGGGTCTCACTGAGTTGCTTAGCACCTCACTGTTGCTGATGCTAGCTTTGAACTCACTATTCTCCTGTCTGAGCCTCCCAGGAGTGTACCACTGTGCCCGGCTCCATCCATACTCTTGAGGGTAGGAATTGCAATTACCAATCTTGCATCCTACAGTAGCTAATAATTGGTTATGTGCCATGTTGAATTAAATTGGCTAAAGTACCTGGGACTTAACATAATAGATAATACTGTCCTAACAACTTTATACATATTAAACACTTAATCCTCATATCAGTCCTACATGGTAGGTGCTAATAATTGCTTCCACTTATAGTCAAAGAAGCTGAGACACAGAGAGGTTAGTAACTTGTCCAAGGTTACCAAGCCATGTTGGAGTCAGGGTTTAAACCAAGGCATGTCTGACTCCAGAGGACTTAAACATTTGTTTAAAAGAATAAATGTGAGATGCTGAGGTCCAGGCCAGCTTCAGCAACTTAATGAGACTCTGTCTCAGAATAAAAAATGAGCAAGGCATGGTAGTACATGCCTATAATCTCAGCAACTTAGGAGGCTGAGGGAGGAGAATCTCAAGTTTGAGGTCAGCCTCAGCAACTTAGTGAGACCCTAAGCAACTTAGTAAGACCCTATCTCAAAAAAAAAAAAAATGGGCTGGGGTTGTGGCTCAGTGGTAGAGTCTTGCCTAGCATGTGTGAGGCACTGGGTTTGATTCTCAGCACCACATAAAAATAAATAAAAATAAAGGTTTATCCACAACTAAAAAATACAAATAAATAAATAAATAAATAAAAATAAAGGCTGAAGAGGTAGCTCTGTGGTAAAGTGCCCTTGTGTTCAATCGCCAGTACCAAAAAAAAAGAAGAGGTGCTTGTTTGTGAATGGTGAATGGGTCATGAGGGAAATGTTACATAAGCCTAATCACAAACTTGAATCTTTAAGCTTTTATTCATTGCATAAATAAAATCAACCACATACTACTGGTAATAATAATAGCAGCTAAAGGTTATTGAGTGTTTACTATGTGCTGGCCATTCTAATAATTACTTTGTATACATTTCCTCATTTAATCCTTACAATAATCCTATTAGGTGGGTAATATTTCTATTTTATAAATTAGATAACTTGCCTAGAATCAAACAGCTAGTAAGTGTTAGAGCTGGGATTCAAACCTGAGCAGTGTATTTACCAGATTTAGAATAAGTTCTTTTCTCTCTGCTCAGAGTTAACTCCCAGCAAGAAGGAATCAGCTTAAAGTGTTGATAAAGATATCTATATCACAGATACTCTCTCAGTTGTTTTATTTTGAACAAGTGGTATTGAGGAAAGACAGACACATTGACTTGAAGCCTCAATCAGTGCTGGTTTGGGTTGCTTAAGGGGTCAGTTGACAGAGTCAGTTAAGAAGGGGGACGGGGTCCTCTGGGGCTATAGCTCAGCGGCAGAGCACTTGCCTTGTATGTGTGAGACATTGGGTTCCATTCTCAACACCACATAAAAATAAATAAAGATATTGTGTGTATCTACAACTAAAAGAATATTAAAAAAAGAGGAGAGGACGTTAACATAGATTTAATTCCTGGGTGAAAGACTTATAGCTGTGAATGTTGGATATCATTGTAAATGTGTTTTAAAGATCTCCTTAAAAAGCAGTATATAATCTAGGAATGTAACTCAGTAGAGAATGTGTGTTGAGCACATACGAGGCCCTGGGTTATATCCCCAGCACTGGGGGGAAAAAGTGTCTGTGACAAGTGACAAAATAACTATCCCAATATTAAATATATGTATACTTGTGGTTCAGGATAAGATTTCTATCAGCAGCTTCAATTTTGTATTCAAATTTGAATCCTTAAACAACTTGAAATGATGCTATGCTTTGAAAAACTGTTGAACTGAAGTAGTTGTTCTGACCAAAGATCTTTATTATGACTTTGAAGGAAAATTATTCTTTGTGATATATGAGGATGGAATATAAATAGTATTTCTAAGTTAATATTTTATTTATGAATAACTAAATATTCCAATAAACATTAGACTATTTTATTTATATCCTGAAAGTTATTCACATTGGCCCTCAAAACACTTTTTTTTCTTTTTTCTTTTGGTACTGGAGATTGAACTCAGGGGTACTCGACCACTGAGCTACATCCCCGGCCCCATTTTGTGTTTTATGTAGAGACAGGGTCTCACTGAGTTGCTTAGTGCCTCGCCATTGCTGAGGCTGGCTTTGAACTCGCGATTCTTCTGTCTCGGCCTCCCTAAGTGCTGGGATTACAGGCTTGCGCCACCATGCCCAGCTTCAAAACACTTTTTTAGATCTTCAGGGTCATTTATGTTTAGACATTGGCTGTAGACTATAAACTGTCTCCAGAATGCAGGTTCTTACCCATCAAACTAGATCACAAGTTATAAAATATAAGTTATTAGATAATACAAGTTATGGAATAACTTGCATATGCATATGGAATACAAGTTATTGCATAGAAACTAATTTTTTTTTCATTCTGATGTGTAATCCTTTTTAAGATTGGATTGAGTGACAGAAAAATATTGTTTTTGTTTTGTTTTGTTTTTTTGGTAATGCTGGAGATCAAACCCAGGGCGTATACCTGCTAGGCCAGTGCTTTCCTACTGAGCAACACTCACAACCCAGAAACTTTTTATCTTGTGTTTTTGATAGCCCCAAAGACCCAGCGCAGAAGCAGAAGAACTCACCTCCATCGAGTGTAAGTAGCCAAACGATAACCAAGGAGAATAACAGAAATGTCCATTTGGAACACCCAGAGCAGAATCCTGGTTCATCAGCGGGTGACACTTCAGCAGCGCACCAGGAGGTTTTAGGAGAAAACTTGATAGCCACAGCCCTGTGTCTTTCTGGCAGTGGGTCTCAGTCTGATTTGAAGGACTTGGCCAGCACAGCAGGAGAGGAGGGGGACACAAGCCTCCGGGAGAGCCTCCATCCAGTCACTCGGTCTCTTAAGGCAGGGTGCCATACAAAGCAGCTTGCCTCCGGGAATTGCTCTGAAGAGAAATCCCCACAAGCCTCCATCCCAAAGGAAGGTAGCAGGGACACAGGCTTGGATTTCCGACCTGTAGTGCCTCCAGCAAATGGGGTTGAAGGAGTCAGAGTGGATCAGGATGATGATCAGGATAGCTCTTCCCTGAAGCTTTCTCAGAACATTGCTGTACAGGTCAAGTATCAAGTTTCTACTACTAAAATGGAATTTGGGGTTTTTTTTTTTTGAGGGTAGGAGATATTTCATATTTGGTGGAGAGCTATGCTGTCTTGTTTTTTGTTTTTGTTTTTTGTTTTTGCTACCAACCATCATTACTGTTTTCATACAATGTCATGCAATGACTTCATTCTGCTGTTCTGTAAATAAGAAAGCCAGTAGCCAGTATTTAATTTTATGGCAAGTAGGAGCTTTATGACCTACATATAATCTCTTTCACTGAGTGATTGATGAGTATAGGTCATTAGCATTCATATTTCCCATCTTTGTCCTTACAGGAGGAATCCTTGTTAATTCTCTGACCTACATCTTAAGAAGTACAGTGTATCCTGCATTATAGTGACTGGTGTGCTTTGTTGTAGGAGGAAGTATGGGCACAATAGGTTCTCATCTCAGATTTGAGGCTTTCTCAGTCCAAATTTGGGTCTTGTTCAGGTTATTTTGTGGGATAAATGATTGATGCAATGTGGATGTTGGTGTCCATTTGCCAGAACTACATTGCTTCTCTTGCTGTGAAGCTAATAAGGGGAAAGAGCAAAAAGTTCGCTTCTTAGTTGTTTGTGCAGATTTCTAGGTGAAAGTACTGAAATAATTCTGCCTTTTTTAAAGAGACTGAAAAATTCTGAATATAATTGTTTCTTTCTTTGTAGACTGATTTTAAGACAGCAGATTCAGAGGTGAACACAGATCAAGATATTGAAAAGAATCTGGTAAGTATTTAAGGTGTCATTTTATGTGGAACCATTAAAGCATAAGATCTAGAAGTATATCATCTCAGTTGGAAAAAGTGCAGGAATCTTCTTGATCACTCTAGAGCGATCTTAGTCACTCTACATATATTTAAAGTGTTTTTTCTTTTTTTTACTCCTCCTTTTCAAATCCCAATTTTTCTTTTTTCTTTCTCAGTACTGGGGATTTAACCCATGGGTGCTTTACCACTGAGCCACATCACCAGCTCTCTTTTTTATTTAAAATTTTTTTTTAGTTGTCGATGGACCTTTAATTAATTAATTAATTAATATGTGGTGCTGAGAATCGAATCCAGTACCTCACACATGCTAGGCAAGTGCTCTACCACTGAGCCACAACCCCAGCCCTCTTTTTATTTTTTATTTTGAGACACGGTCTTGCTAAGTTGCTTAGGGTCTCACTAAGTTGCTGAGGCTGACTTTGAACTTGTGATCCTTCTGCTTCAGCCTCGCCAGTTGCTGGGATTATAGGCATGTGCTACCATGCCCAGCTTAGTCTAAATCTTTCCAGGCAGGTGAAATGTTCCTGATTTGTTGTTATTGTTTGTTTGTTGGTTTGTTTTAGCATTCTTCTTTTTATGATATTTTTCCAGTCTTTTATTCTTTTATCCTGCTTACTTTCATGTAGACATATTCCATTTTATCAGTCTTTCTTTTAAAATCTGATCTTGTGAATCAAATGAAATAGTTCAGATTATAGCATAATTAGTCCATGGTAGAATGGATCTCATTCTCTTATTCTAGACACTATTTCTTAAGCTTACATTAACTAATTTTGGTAATTTTGTCACATTGTTGAGCTTCCAAACTCTGTCAAGTTTTTTTTATTATGTATTGTTTACATGTATCTTTTTCATTTTATTCCTTGGTAATTGATTTTTAAATCTTAGAGAGAACTTTACATTTATAAATCCCTGGGGTCTTGCTATGTTTCCCAGGCTGGCCTCCCAGGCTCAAATGACCTCCTGCCTCAATCTCCCAACAAGCGGGAAAGGCACACTAGGATCAGAATGAAGAGGTCTTTAGGTTAAGATGTGTTCATTGAAAGAAGAACAATATAGAAAGGAAAATATTTGGTGCAAGTTGAAGATGCTAATGCTTTTTTCCTTATTTCATGTTATTCTAAAGATGTATCATGGAGTGCTGAACACAGTGGAACTTGCCTGTAATCTCAGCGACTTGGGAGGCTGAGGCAGGAGGATCACAAGTTCAAGGCCAGCCCCAGTATTTAGTGAGGGCCTAAGCAACTTAGTGACACCCTGTCTCAAAATGTCTGGTGATGGGCTGGGGTTGTGGCTCAGTGGTAGAGCACTTGCCAAGCATGTGTGAGGCACCGGGTTCGATTCTCAGCACCACATATAAATAAATAAAGTCCATTGGCAACTAAAAAAATATTAAAAAATAAATGGTGATGTGGCTCAGTGGTAAAGCACCCCTGAGTTCAATCCCCAGTACCAAAAGAAAAAAAAACAAACAAACATGTATTATGAATGAAGGAAATAAAGGAAAGGAACTGTGGTTAAAAAAGAAAAGAATCCTCTAATCTCTGGTTACACTTATTGGTTCTTAAACTTTTGTTAACTTTTTATAGGTTAAGGTCCTTTCAGAATCTTTTGAAAATTTGGTCATCAAAGTAAAATACATACACCCCAATTTCAGAGGGTTCAAAAATCCCCCAAGGGTTATCCACAGACCCTGCATTCATAATTCCTACAAAGATGTGGTGCTGAGGAATCAGCTTTTTGGGGTGATGTGATCACAATTTGGTACATGGACTGAGGACTGGTTTCTCCCAAAGTTAAACTGTCTTGAGAGCCTATTTTTTATGATGATAATACAATACAGGTTTTCCAGTATTCACTTCCAGAAACTTTATTGTCCTGAAAAATAATTATCCTTTAATGAACAAATTCAGCTTAATACTCTTGGTTTAATTTATACATGGACTACCTTATACCAGACTTGTTTTAAATTGACTCTTACGAGTTTTGTGTTCATTTGAAAGGTGACCATTGCTTTCTTTAATTTGTTGATGAGGGGGAGGCAGAGCCTTATAGTGGTCCTCACAAGCATCACTTCTAATCCCTAGTTTATGTGAGAGCTTGCTGAGTCACTCATTCTGAATACCAGGTTGCCCAGACCTCTTTAGTGGATCCGTCATTTGTCAGTGCTAATGACCAGTAAGACTTCCTGTTGAGCAGGTGATCTGTTCTTTGTTCTGGCATATTATTATTTTTTCTTTCATAATGGATGAGAAAATGATCTCCTTCCTCTTATCCCCTATAGCAGTAGTTGGCAAGCATTTTCTGTAAAGAACCAGATAGGTTCTATGGATTATATGGCATTTATTGTAATCATTCCACTCTGCTGTTACAGTGTGAATGCAACCTTTAAACCAATGGACATGGCTGTGTTCCAATAAAACTTACTTATAAGCCGGGCACGGTGGCGCAAGCCTGTAATCCCAGCACTTAGGGAGGCCAAGACAGGAGAATCACGAGTTCAAAGCGAGTTCAAAGCCAACCTCAGCAACGGCGAGGCACTAAGCAACTCAGTGTGACCCTGTCTCTACATAAAACACAAAAAATAGGGCTGGGGATGTGGTTCAGTGGTTGAGTACCCCTGAGTTCAATCCCTGGTACCAAAAAAATAAAAACAAAAAAAACCTCACTTATAAAAACATGCGGTGCCTGGATTTGTCCCATGTGCCATAGATTGCCAACCCCTGCCTTATAGCAGTGTTGTATAACAGAAATTTCTACAGTGGTTGAACTGTTCTGTTATCTGAATTGTTTGGTATGGTAACCACTAGTCATATTTGGCTTTTGAATAGTTGAGGTGTGGCTAGGCAATTGAGAGTCTGTTTCTATTTTATCATTTTGGTTAATTTAAACTTATCTATCCATATATGGCTAGTAGCTACAGTATTGGACAGCACAGCTTTTGAGCTCTGCATAATGTCTTGGTTAGGCATTTGATGATTGTTTCTTATGTTTAAATTGGGAAATAAACTTGTTTTTTCCAATAGGACAAAATGATGACAGAGAGAACCCTATTGAAAGAACGTTACCAGGAAGTCCTGGACAAGCAGAGGCAGGTGGAGAATCAACTCCAAGTGCAATTGAAGCAACTTCAGCAGAGGAGAGAAGAAGAAATGAAGAATCACCAGGTAGTTTGCTTATTGAAATTTTTGAACTGGGGATATAACCCAGTGGTAGAGCACGTGGATTTGCAAAGCCATGAGTGCAATCACCAGAACCTCAAAAAAACCCGTGTAAAGCAACAGTCCTAATCAGACTTTTAAGTTTGTTTCATAGTCAATAGAAAAAGAAAAGCAATATTTACTTTTTAATGGTTGTCATAGAAGTTTAAGGATAAAAACAACCCTTGTTGTCCACATTCTTACTCTGATTTTAGTTCAGAGAGGAAAAAATTATTTACTTACTATATTTTGTTGACATAATTATCTAATATTATTTGTAAAAATATATTCATAGGTAGATTAAAAATATACATATAAATACTGGAAAAAATTTAACTTAGAAGAAAATTTAGGGGAGTATTTATAAAACCTCAAATTGCAAGAGGTCACTTTAAACAAGGCAGAAAATCCAGAAGCCATAAAAAGAGATTAATTAATGTAATTACATATAATTAAAAATACCAAATGATATAAAAATCAGCTGAAAGGTTGTTAGACTGAGTGAAAATATTTTTAGCACATCTGACATTCTGAAGATAGCTACACATTAATGATAAAAGTCAGTCTAGAGAAAAAAATCAGGAAAGGTTATTACATTAATTTTCTATTGCTCATGTAACAAATGACCATGAATTTAGCAGCTTTAAAGTCTACATGAGTGTCACTGGGCTAGAGTCAAAGTACTAGTAGGACTGTGTTCCTTTCTGAGAGTTCTGGGGTGGAATCTTCCTTGCCTGTAGCTTGTAGAGGCTGCCTTCATTCTTTGATTTAAGGCCCCCTTCATCTTCAAAGCAACAGCAGTGTCTCTTAATCTTTATCCCCTAGTCACATCTTGCTCTGATTACAACTGGTAATTGTTTTCCACTTTTAAGGACTTAGGTGATTATATTGGGCCCACCCAAGATCCTTACCTTAGTCACATCTGCAAAGTCTCTTTTGCCATGGTAGGTAACATATAAATGGGTTCTAGAGATTAGAATATGGATATCTTGGAGGAGGGTATTATTTTGCCTACTACAGTTATAAATAGTAATTCACAGAAGAGGAAAAGCAAAATGATTGTAAATAATTGGAAAGAAGCTCAGTCTCACTAGTACTCACTTATTCAGAAAATATTTTTAGAGTGCTTCCTCTAAGTTTTGGAGCTTTTGTGATGAGCAAAACAGTCTTTGTTTTCACTGAACGCTTATTTTAGTTGAAGTCAGACAGTAAAAACAAAGAATGCTGAGCATAGTGGTGCACACCTGTAATCCCTGAGGCAGGAGGATCACAAGTTCAAAGCGAGCCTCAGCAAAAGCGAGGCACTAAGCAACTCAGTGAGACCCTGCCTTTAAATAAAATACAAAATAGGGCTAGGGAAGTGTCTCAGTGGCCGAGTGTCCTCGAGTTCAATCCCTGGTACAAAACAACAACAACAACAACAAAGAATGAAAGTTAGGGAAATACACATTAATGTTATTGGATACTACTCTTTACTCCCCCAAGTGATGGGCCAAAGTGAAATAAGTTGTCAAGTGTGAGGTAAAGTGAACTCTTGCAGACATGATTGGTAAGAGTGTGAATTGTGATGACCTTATTAGTTATTAGGAATTGTCAGTTAAAATTTAAAATATATATCTACTTTGTGCAATCTCATTACTGGGAGTCCAGTCTATAGACACAAATTTCTGTATGAAAGTGTATATATATATAGAGTGTTTACTGCAGTTTAAGCAAGGCAGAAAACCCAGAAGTGATAAAGAAAATGATTGATTAATTTAACTATCTGATTAAAAGTACCGAACAGTATAAAAACCGGCCGAGAGAGAAAATATTTTTAGCACATCTGATAAAAGGATTTAATGTTTATGACATTCTGAAGATTTCTACAAATTCATGGTAAAGAAAAAAATCTAGAGAGAAATCAGGAAAGATTATTGTGTGATTAAAAGTGCAGTTACAAAAAACGTTGGAATCAACCCAAAGGACTTTTAACATTTTATCAGGGTAAGTTGAATATGTCTGTGTGATGTCCTATTATGTAGCAAGCTGTTTTTTAGTTAAATCTGTAGTTATTGATGTATGTTTGTCCAAGAGAAAAAAGCAAAATGTAAAATAATAGATATAAAATAACTTCATAAAAAAAGAAAAACAGGATGGGAGATATAACTCAGTGGTAGAGTGTGTGCTTTGCATGGTCAAGGCTCCAGGTTCGATCCCCAGCAATGTTTTAAAAAAACAAACAAGACAAAGAAATACATATATAAGTATATGTGTGTTTTTATGAGAATTGACAAAATGTGCACTTGTAATGGAACAGTTAACACATTGATTACCCTTATGGGTGGAAGTGGTATGAACTTGGGGGTAATTTAATTTCATCACCTTTGTATTATTTGACTTCTTATTACAAATATGTGCATAAGTATATTTGCTGCTGTTAAATAGTAAAAAAGTCAAATAAATAGAAAACCCACACACATAATAAAGTAGAACTGTAACAAAACAAAACAAGACTATATTTTTTGGATGCAACAAACTCCCACCTAGAGCAAGAATACCTTTCTCAGCATTCTTGAGAGGTGTTTGACATTTATTTGAACACCAAAAGTGGAGAACTTATTGCTTTACAAGGCAATATGTTTCATTTTTTAAAAAATTTTTGTATTAGTTTTTAAAAAAATTTTTTTAAGTTGTCAGTGTACTTTATTTTATTTATTTATATGCAGTGCTGAGAATTGAACCCAGTGCCTCACATATGCTAGGCAAGTGCTCTACCACTGAGCCATAACCCCAGCCCTATGTTTCACTTTTGAATGGTGTGATTATTAGACGCTTTTTTCCTGTTAAGTTGAAGTCTATGTTCCTGTAACTTTCTCCCTGCATTCTGAATTGCAGCTTTTGGAGTTGCTCATTAACCAGATTTCTTTCAATTCAGTTTGAATACACTAAATCAATATGAATATGTGATTGTTGAACACAACCTTCAGGTCAAAAGAACTAATTTATTTCCTTCTTTGTGTGTGACTGTAATTTTGTGGGATTTAGGAGATACTAAAGGCTATACAGGATGTGACAATAAAGCGGGAAGAAACAAAAAAGAAGATAGAGAAAGAAAAGAAGGAGTTTTTGCAAAAGGAGCAGGATCTGAAAGCTGAAATTGAGAAGCTTTGTGAGAAGGGCAGAAGGTAATTGATGTGCGTATGTGTACATATGTGCATATGGAGCCAGTCTCATTTGTGTTTATAGTTTTTTCTAGTCCGTTTTTTATTTAAAAAACAAGCACACAGGTAAAATTCTCCAATATTTAGTATTCTCAGTATTCTGTTAGATTTAATAGAAATAAGGTACCAGTGTTTTATTAATACTGTTGAAAATTCACAGCAATTAAGGGGCTGGGAGTATAGCCCAGTGGTAGAGCATGTGTTTAGTATGTAAAAGGCCCTGGGTTAAATCTCTAGCATCAAAATGAAAAAAGAAGAAAGAAATTATAGCAGTTAATTGTTGAGTTCTGTGTATGATCAAAATTGTGATATGTGGGGGCTGGGATTATGGCGCAATGGTAGCGTGCTCACCTAGCATGCGTGAGGCACTGGGTTCGATCCTCAGCACCACATAAAAATAAAATAAAGATATTCTGTCACCTACAACTAAAAAAAAAAATAAACAAACATTTAAAAAAAAATTGTGATATGTGAGCCAGGCATAGTGGTGCAGGCCTGTAATCCTAGCTACTTGGGAAGCTGAGGTAGGAGAATCACAAGTTCAAGACTGGCTTAGGCAACCTAGCAAGACCCAGTTAAAGGTGTTATAAAATAAATTGGTTCTTATTTCTGAAGAGAAGTCAGTGACAGTTCATGTTGTTTTTTCTGTATTATGTCACTTTTTGTCCCCTAAGATTTTCTCTGGTTTTTAGCTGTTTGACTTTCAGTTGTGGTTCTCTTCATATTTTTCCTGTTGGGAATTTTCTGAGTTTCTTAATCTATAAAGTTGTCTCTTAATAAAATTGTTAAATTTTCTGATGTAATTTTCAAATATTTTTTCTGCCTCATTTCATTTTTTCCTTCTGGACTCCACGTCCACATGTGTTAGACTTTGATACTGTCCTCAACAAGTCTCAAAAAGTCTCTTCTTCCTATTTCTTTCTAATTTTTTTTTTTTTTTTTTTGGTACCAAGGATTGAACCCAAGGGTACTTCACCATTGAGCCACATCCCCAGCCCTTTTTTATTTTTTATTTTAAGACAGGACCTTAGCTGGGCATGGTGGCGCAAGCCTGTAATCCCAGCACTTAGGGAGGCTGAAACAAGAGAATCGCGAGTTCAAAGCCAGCCTCAGCAATGGCGAGGCACTAAGCAACTCAGTGAGACCCTGTCTCTGCATTAAAAAAACACAAAATAGACCTGGGGATGTGGCTCAGTGGTCAAGTGTCCCTGAGTTCAATCCCTAGTACCAAAAAAAAAAAAAAAAAAAAAA
>PVHX01005141.1:24162-55303 GCA_004024805.1 Geosciurus inauris | reverse complement strand
GCACCACCGTGCCTGGCTCCAATTTTTTAAATTTTCATTCTCATTTTGGATAATTTCTATTGTATCTTCAAGTTCACTTTCTTTTCCTGATATCATTTTTATTCTGCCATTAAGCTCATGCAGTAAATTTGAATTTCATATTTCCAATGTTGTTACTTCTCAGTTCTGGCATGTCAGTTTAGTTCTTTTTTTAATACCGTTATTTTATTTGTTTATTTTTATGTTGTGCTGAGTGTTGAACCCAGTGCCTTACAAGTGCCAAGCAAGTGGTCTACAACCCAACCACAACCCCAACCCTAGTTTTTTTTTTTTTTGTAGTTTCTCTGCCAAGAGTTCTTATTTGTATTTTCCTTGTGTCCCTTCACATAGTTAAAATAGAGGCTTTAGAATCTTTTTCTGCTAATTCTAACATCTTAGTCACCTTGGAGCCCCTATCAGTTGATTGCCTTCTTCCTTAATCAGGAATCAGCAATCAAAAGTATTATCCAAAGGCTGGGAATGTAGCTCAGCGGTAAAGTACTTACCTAGTAGGCATAGGCCCTGGGTTTTATCCCAGCACCTGAAAAATAGGCAGAACCTAAAACCCCCATTTTTCTGGCCAGGCATGGTAGCAGACACCTGTAGTCCCAACACTCAGGAGGCTGAAGCTGGGGGATCACTTGAGCCTGGGAGAATAACCTGGGCACCACCTCCATCAAAAAGAAAATAAAGAGAGACATTATCCTAAGAAAACAGACACAGAATATTCACAGAATATATACTGTATGATTTTTGTTTATACAAGTTCTAGAGAAGACAAAACTGTAATAATGGAATGTATTTTACTGGATGTCAGCAGCTTAGGGTAAAGGGAAGGAATTGACTGCTTTATAGTAAATATTTTAGGCTTTTCAGATCAGTCTTTGCCCACTAAACAACAACAACAAAATACTTTGTCTTCTTATTGAGTTGTGAGAGATCTTTATATGTTATCTGTATGAATTCTTTTATCAGATATGTGTTTTATAAATATTTTCTACCAGTTTGTGGCTTGCTTTTGCATTTTGTAATAGTGTCTTTTGAAAAACAAAAGATACAATTTAAAAAATTTTTTTTTTAGTTGTAGATGGACACAATATCTTTATTTTATTTATTTATTTTTATGTGGTGCTGAGGATCAAACCTAGTGCCCCACGCATGCGAGGCAAGTGTCAAAAGATACAATTTTTTTTTAATGTTTATTTTTTAGTTGTAGGTGACAGAATATCTTTATTTTATTTTTATGTAGTGCTGAGGATCGAACCCAGTGCCTTACGTGTGCTAGGCGAGCACGCTACCACTGCGCCATAATCCCAGCCCACAAAAGATACAATTTTGATGAAGTTCAGTGTACTGCATTTTTTCTTTTGTGGTTCATGCACTTTGCATCCCCCCAAATCTCTGCCTAACCCAAAGTTACCTTCTTTGAGAAGGTTTATAGTTTTAACCTTTACATTTAGGTCTATGATCCATTTTGAGTTTATTTTTTAATATAGTACAAGGTTAGGGTTAGGGTACACTTTTTTGCATATGGATGTATATTTGTGCCAACACCCTATGTTCAAAAGACTATGCTTGGGGCTGGGGTTATGGCTCAGCGGTTGAGCGCTTGCCTCGCATATGTGAGGCACTGGGTTCGATCCTCAGCACCACATAAAATTAATAAAGATATAAAAAAATAATAGCACATCATTTAAAAAAAAAAAAAAGACTATGCTTTCCCTATTGAATTACCTTGACACTTTTGTGGAAAATAAATTGCCCACTATTGTGGAAATACAGTTTTAAAAAAGAGAAGCTTTAGTTACTTGAGAGGTGAAACAGGAGGATTGCGATTTTTTAAAAATTTATTCTGATTAGGTATACATGACAGCAGAATGCATTTTGATTCATTGTACACAAGTGGAGCACAACTTTTCATTTCTCTGGTTGTACACTATATAGTTACACCATAAATGCAGTCATAACATGTACCTAGGGTATTTTTGTCTATCTCATTCCACCATCCTTCCTGCTGCCATGACCCATCCCCTCTTTTCCCTCTCCTTTAACCAAAGTTTCTCCATTCTCCCTATGCCCCCTCCCCCATTATGGTTCAGCATCCACTTATCAGAGAGAACATTTGGCCTTTGGTTTTTGGGGATTGTCTTACTTCGCTTAGCATGATGTTCTCCAACTCCATCCATTTACCTGCAAATGCCATAATTTTATTCTTTTTTAATGCTGAGTAATATTCTATTGTGTATGTATACCACAGTTTCTTTATCCATTCATCTATTGAAGGGCATCTAGGTTGGTTCCACAGTTTAGCTATTGTGAATTGAGCTGCTATAAACATCGAAGGGGCTGCATTACTGTAGTATGCTGTTTTTAAGTCCTTTGGGTATAGACCAAGGAGTGGGATAGCTGGGTCAAATAGTGGTTCCATGGAGGATTGCAAGTTTGAGGCCAATCTGTGCAACTTATCAAGACCCTATCTCAGCCTGTAATCCCAGCACTTAGGGAGGCTGAGACAGGAGAATCGCGAGTTCAGAGCCAGCCTCAGCAACGGCAAGGCGCTAAGCAACTCAGTGAGTCCCTGTCTCTACAAAATAGGGCTGGGGATGTGGCTCAGTGGTCAAGTACCCCTGAGTTCAATCCCCAGCACCAAAAAAAAAAAAAAAAAAAAAAAAGAGTCTGGGAATGTAACTCAGTGGTAGAGCATTTGACTAGCATATGTGAGTTCATTTCCCAGTAACACACACACACAAAAGAAAAAGAAGAAGAAAGAGAGAGAGAAAGAAAAAGAAAGAAAATCTTCCCCAACCCAGAAAACCATTCCACAAAGGTGATAGAAAAAGAAAAGAGTTATTGTTGAATAGATATTAAATCTGAATGTGATGCACATCACAGGTAAACCTCTGACAGATGGCAAAGACCTACAGGATCTTACCCCTTTATACAATCAAGGAGAAACAACCTATTACAGTGCTTTGAAAATAAACAGTAAGGCTGGGCATAGTGGTTCACACCTGTAATCCCAGCTGCTCAGGAGGTTGAGACCGGAGGATTGTGAGTTCAAAGCCAGCCTCAGCCACCGTAAGGTGCTAAGCAACTCAGTGAGACCCTGTCTCTAAATCAAATACAAAATTGGGCTAGGGATGGGGCTCAGTGATCCAGTGCCCCTGAGTTCAATCCCCAGTACCAAAACCAAAAATAGTAGTAGTCCTCAAGTAAGAGGACTTGTTAGCACCTTTTGTTGAGAATACTTCACCCCAGTTATGGTAATTGGGGAGACCACTTATATAGTTTTGTCTGGAGAAACAGATTTCTTTATGACAGGAGATAATTTTGTAAATTGGAGCAAGGTGTCCTGCTTTCCCATGGGAACTGGGAGAGAGATGCTGTCTCCTTCGCTGTGTGCTTTTCAGAAGGATGGCTCCTAGGTACTTGAAACATTACTAATTTGTGTGACTATTTTTAGAGTTTATAGTAAACATATATCTGAAAAAGACAGCCAGATAAATTTTGAAAAAAATGTTGGGAGAGTTAGTTAGGGGAGAGTTTCTTCCATAATTTTCAAAAGAGAGAATTAAATCTTCTATTTTTCATTTATATGTCCCTTGTACATATAAATGTGGCTCTAAATTTCTGCACTTTATTCTGTTACGTTTGTCTTTCCTTCCTTGCCTTTTGACTTTGTAAATCTTAAAATCAGATACATCCTCCAATTCTATTTCTTTCTGTTTGTTTGTTTGATACTGAGGATTGAACCCAGGGGCACTTTACCACTGAGCTATATACCCACCCCTTTTAAAAATTTCTTTATTTTGAGATAGGGACTTGCTAAATTGCTGAGACTGGCCTTGAACTTGAGATTCTTCTCAGCCTCCCAAGTAGCTAGGATTACAAGTGTGTACTACGCATGCCAAACTTTTTTTTTTTCCAGAATTTTTTTTGAATATTCTAGATACTTCTTATTTTATCAGATTGTCAATTTCTACAAAAAACAATTTGCTTGGAATTTGGGTTTGTATTGAATTTAGATTATTTTGGGGAAATTGACATTATAACCATATTGAGTCTTCTTATTCAATCATGTGGAATATTACTTTTTTTCTTCTTAGTTTCTTCTTAGTTTCTCTTGGCAATATTTTATAGGTTTGAGGGCTGGGATTGTGGCTCAGTGGTAGAGCACTTGCCTAGCAAGTGTGAGGCACTGGGTTTGACTCTCAGCACCACATATAAATAAATGAATAAAATAAAGGCCCACCAACATCTAAAAAAATTTTTTTAAAAAATATTTTATAGGTTTGAGAGACCAAAAGGATAATCCCTACTCTTTGTACTACTCCCTCAAAATTTTAGCCATTTTGGCTTCTCTAAATTCCTGCCTTTGTCTCCTTAATTCAGCAACAATGCCAGCTCTATATTCACCCTCCAGGTGCTACAGTTTGGCAAGTCTCATTAGGCAGTTAGCTAAGGCAATTATAGGACTGTCTTCCTTTGTGTCCTTTTTCTCAGTGGTCACAATTCTGTTACCTATTGTCCAGTGTTTGTAGACATTGTTTCACATTTTTCCCTGTTTTTCAGTTTTTATGGTCAGAGAATGAATCTGGTCCCTAGTATTTCATCATGGGTGGAAGTAGAATTCAAAATCCTGTCATAAACGATTAAACTCCAAGAACAGTATTTGCAGGATATCCTTGCCAGTATGTGTAGTAAACATTAGGAAAAAAGGAGCTGGAAATGAAGCTAATGAGCTGGATGACATAGGAGGTGATCAATGTTGATTCATTCCTTGTGGAGGACTGAAATGGTGGTTTGAAAGGAAGTTGTGGTCAGAGAAAGTCAGAACCAAGTTTGGGATTTTGAAAATGGACCATATGTATTAATGAGGCTCAAGATATGGCTCTGCTGGGGCTGGGGTTATGGCACAGTGGTAGCGTGCCCACCTAGCACGCGGGAGGCACTGGGTTCGATCCTCAGCACCACATAAAAATAAAATAAAGCTATTGTGTCCACCTACAACTAAAAAATAAATATTTAAAAAAAAAAACAAAAAAGATATGGCTCTGCTGGTAGGTGATTGGCAAGGAATAAAGTTTAGGAAAAGAAAGAACTCTAAGTAAGGTCTTGGTGTCAGATTGATCATGAAATTGAATATTGAAGCCATAAAAGACGTAGGCCAGGCATCGTGGCCTGTAGTCCTAGCTACTTGGATGGCTGAGGCCGGAGGGTCTCTTGATCCTAGTAGTTTGAGCCTGGCCTGGGCAATTTAGCAAGGTCCTGTCTCAAAATAAAAACATAGGGGCTGAGGTTGTGGCTCAGTGGCAGAGCGCCTGCCTTGCACGTGTGAGGCACTGGGTTCAATCCTTAGCACCACATAAAAAATAAATAAACAAAATAAAGACACTGTGTCCATGTATAACTAAAAAATATTAAAAAAAAATAAAAATAAAAAAAAAAACATAAAAAAGAGCTGGGGATGTAGCTCAACGGTAGAGCACATGTGGGATCAATCTCCAATACTGCAAATAGCAACAATAATAAAATTATGTATTAACATAAATTGCATATTTTTCATGAAAAATAATTATTTCCAAATTTAAAAATATCAGTTCAGTTAGAACATTAACATTGTTTAGATTTTTATAAATCTCTGTAGTGGAGGAAGCTGAATTTTTCTGGCTACTTTTGCATTTAATTGATTGTAAAATGTTGTTTTGGTTGAAATATATGAAGAAAAACCGCAGTACATGAATAAGTAGTTGGAAAGGCAGGGGACATTTTAATAGCTTTTTAAAATAATTATGGGTGTATTTTGGTACTACTCTAAAACTTGTCAAGCCATTTTTCTTTTTTTTCCTTTCTCTTTTTAGTTATAGATGGACACAGTACCTTTATTTTATTTATTATGTGGTGGTAAGGATTGAAGTCAGTGCCTCACACATATTAGGCAAGTGCTCTACCACTAAGCTACAACTCCAGCCCTAAGCCAAAGTTTCTTAAAGGTTAGTTGCTTAGTACAATCTGAAACCATATTGATATACTTTTTATACTGCTATGGCAAAATCCATTGGTTTACCTTGAATTTGAATGGATCTTTTACCTGAGTTATGAAGAGGAGGAAAAACTTTTCTTCTACCCTCTTAGAATTAGCAGCTGGAGCCTGCAAATTAAATTGACAGAAGACAGATTAACATGAATCAAAAACAGTTTATGTATGTAGTGTGCATTCACATGGGATAGTTCAGTGACCAATAACTCTAAAGGAGTGGTTAGAATTTGGGGCTTCTCTACCATCTTACCAGGTGAAGGGGAGAAGGGAGAAAAACACTTATGAAAAAACCATTGTCTTTTTAGAAGGGGGTAAGAAAGGATACATATGGAACTTTTTGGAAAGATTAATGTGTTTTCAGGAGGTAAGACCATTTATAATATATTCTATAAATGTTTTTTTCATCTTCTTTAGGGCCCCAAAGAAGGGGCAGGTTATTTGCATTCCTCTTTCTAGGAGTAGACCTACCTTGTGAGGAATTTATGATAGTTTAATTTCCTGGAAGTTGCTGCTTTCAGTTGGATAAGGGAGTCTTCCAGAAGCCTTTTTTTCTGTGGCTGTTGAATTTCAGTGTCTTCACTGTAAAATAGTCTTTTTACCAACTCTGTAGTTCTGAGTCGGTCCCCTAGTTGATTTGGTAGCACAATGCATAATTTGTAAAATATTGGCTCAACATTTGTGCAGATGTATGCAGATATTCCAAGGGTTATCTCTTGTTATACAATATTTAAAGAACCACATTCTATCACTGTCAATTTCTTTAGAATAGTCTGTAAGTAGTGGGAAGCATTTAAGCTCACAGTGGCTGGTACAGACTTTCCAAAATTCTAACTTTTGCTTGAAAGCTCAAGAGTGTATCATTGGCAATAAATGGTTGTTTTCTTTGAAATAACAGAATTACTTCATTCATTTTCAAGAACATATTTGTCAGATATTCAAATTCCATTAACTTAATTTTGTCTTTTAGTCATTTTCTTAAATAAAAATGATGTTTCATGAAAAAGGAGGCTAATTCAGTTCCTAACTCAGTACCAAAAGTGCTTTTTCTTGGGACAGCCATTGTGCTTTGGCATGTAGCATTTATCACACAGAATATAAAAAGGTGTGTATTTAAGTGTTGAAATTTAATAAAATTAGTATTTTTATATGGCTTTATCAAGGAAATCCTAAGGAACACTGAATTTACCCCCAGCTTGCAAGCATCTGACAGTAAAGAAGATAGTGACAAGTGACTGAGTCAGTGATTCATCTTTAAATAAAAGAATATTATTACAAATACATTCTTCATTTTAACAAATATTATTAAATTCTAAAATAATGAGTTTTAAGTAAAAATTGAAAAAGTTTTTAAAAATTTATAAAATATCACTGGGTACAATTGACACACACCTGTAATCTCAGTTAACTTGGGAATCTGAGGCAGAAGGATTGCAAATTTGGCCAACTTCAACTTATTGAGCCCCTGTCTCAAAATAATAAAATAAGGACTGGGGAAGTAACTCAGTGGTAAAGTGCCCCTGAGTTTGTCCCCAGTACTAAAAGAAAGGGGAAAAAAAGGCTGGGGCAGGTATATCTGGGGATGTAGCTCAGTGATAGAGGGTCCCTGGGTTCAATCTCCACTACTATAAATAAATAAATTTTAAAACATATTATTGCAAAATAAAATAACAGTATAATTGTTTTCACTTTGATTTGTAGAAAACTTTGAAATTTTTTTTTTTTTTTTGGTAACAGGGATTGAACTCAGAGGTATTCGACTACTGAGCCTCATCCCCAGGCCTATTTTGTATTTTATATAGAGACAGGGTCTCACTGAGTTGCTTAGCACCTCACTGTTGCTGAGGCTGGCTTTGAACTTGTGATTCTCCTGTCTCCGCCTCCCAAAGTGCTGGGATTACAGGCGTGCGCCACTGCACCCAGCTCGAGAACTTTCAAATTTTATAGTAATGATTTATTGGCTAACAATGGGATTATGTAGATTATTGCAAATATAGCTAAAGATAGCTAGTCATAGCACAATGACTTCTTTCTCAGAAGAACTGAGAAAGAAAAAATTGAGAAGTCAGATTATACCCTAAATTTACTGTAGGAAATACAAGAACACAGAAGCATGTATTCCCATTAGTCATTAGTTATGATACTATCACATGTTATGTAGCCTCAGGAAAACTCGGTTGTTCACCTATGAAAGAATGAAAACAATAAAGACATATAACTTAGCAGTTGTATGAAATGAGCTTTAACTTCATGGACCATACCCTCAAAGTGTTTTGGGAATCATGGACTACATTTTACAAACCGCTGTTCCACACCTGTGGCTTCTACTACTGTCTATATGCTAGTGACTCTCATCTGTCTCAGACTCTACTACTGAACTTTACACTTGTATACCCGCTGCCTGCTGAAAGAGCTGGAGTGCTTCCTTAGCTTGATGGTTTCTTGCTCATTGGCCTTTGCATATGCTCTTTGTTTTGTCCAGATTCTCCTTGTTCTCTGTGTTCATCTGGCAAAATACTAGATTAACACCTTGTTGGGAATCCAGGTATGGTGAAACATGCCAGTAATCCCAGCTATTCAGGAAGCTAGAGGCTGGAGGATTGCAAATTTGAAGTCAGCCTTAGTGAGACCTTTTTTCAAAATTTGAAAATGGCTGAGGATGTAGCTAGTGGTACACGCCTATAATCCATATGACTTGGGAGGCTGAGGCAGAAGGATAGCAAATTCAAGGCCAGCCTCAGCAATTTAGCAAGGCCCTAAGCAACTTAGTGAGACCCTATTCTCAAAATCAAAAATAAAAGGGCTGGGGATGTGACTCAGTGGTTAAGTAGCCCTGGGTTCAATCCCCAGGACTCCCCTGGGCAAAAAATCACATTTCTGAAGAATACTTATTGATATAGAGAAATAAGATGTTGAAAAGATGTATATATTTTACATATATACATATGTATGTATATATAAATGAATATGCAAATATTTGTTTTCAAAGACAGGAAAAAAGTATAATAGTGATTCTTTATGAGTAGTATGATTATAAGAAATGGAATTTTTAAAAAACAATAACATTTGTGGGATACTTGCCATGTGCTAGATACCATATTAAATTCTTTATGTGTGTTTTCTCAGTTAACCCATTAATTCCATGATATAGGTACTCTTCATCTAGATGAAGAAACCAAGACCTAGAAAGATTAAGTAACTTGGTTAGGGTGATACAACCAGTAAGTAAAAAAACCAGGAACTCTACATTAGAATTTTTCTGTCTTATTGTCTAAACTTTTAATAATTTGCCTGGCTTACCTGATTAAGAGCAAAGTTAATTTTTAAAATTATGCAAGCATTTTGGGAACTACAATAAGCCAGAATTATACAGTTGATGAATAGTACAATCTGATGAATAATAATGAATTTATTCATTTGAACCATTCATACCTTAAACTAACTGCAAAATAACAGAAGTATGGGTCTTGAAAGAAATTAGGTCAAGAATTTAAAAAGTTAAACATACCCAGTGGTTTCTGTTCTGTCTGCTATGGGGAATGATTTGTTTATTATGATGAGTTGCAGCTAGTATACTTTAGTGAAGTGAAATCTGATGCTTATGTTATAGGTAGTTAGCATATGATAAGACTGAGTATTTTTGTAACTATGTTCAAGAACCCCTTAACTATTTTTATTGTGGTTGTTAATAGTTCCCTGTGTCTTGTTGGATTCCAGTGAAGTAAATGTGGTCAAATGCTCAAAGGAAAAGGTTTTTGTAAATATGTGTATTGTCTCCATCAACATATGAGGATTTTTCTAATATGAGTATGTGTTGGTCATTGACAAATATATTTAGTGAGAATTATAGATGTTCATTGACCATCTATAATCTTCAAGAATAACATCAGTCACGGGCTGGGATTGTGGCTTAGTGAGTGCTTGCCTAGCATGCATGAAGCACTGGGTTCGATCCTTAGTGCCACATGAAAATAAATAAATAAAACAAAGGTATTATGTCCATCTACAACTAAAAAAAATTAACAACAACAAAAAAAGAATGACACCAATCACAGATGACAACTGTGTGTCATATTTTCCTGTAATTATCCCATTGTCCAAGAGTGAATAGTAAGCTAAGTGGATCACCGATGGACTGTGCAACCTGTTTCACATATTTTTAGTTAAGAGGTTTTGGAACTTGAGGATATGTGTTGTAGCAGGAAAACATGGCTACTTAGAAATTTTTTTCTAAAGAACTATTACAGAGTTTTTCCTCTGGCAGGAAGTTAATTTTGGGAGAATACATGCAGAATAAGGGAGAAATGTTCATGTACTCATATCTATTATAATGATGAATAGGCCTTGTCTGTTGAGAGCAGATTTAATGTCAGTGAATGAATGAATGAATGTGTGTATAAAACACACGCATGCACATACAAATGTGTCCCAGTGTTTATGAAATAAAGAGCAGGGATATGTGGTGAATTGGGTCAAAAGCAAGAATATGTGAGGGGAAAGGGGCTCCGAAAGTGAATTGCTCCCTTTTAATTATGTAAGGTTACTAAAAAATGAGAGGGGATAAATTTGTTTCTTTCACTAAAGAAAAGTGGTAACATTTCTCTTTACATGTAACTCTTCTTAAGCTGTTCCTATTTTCATCTTTTAAAAATCCAGTGAAAATAATTTAAACATTTTTGTATCATTCTATTTGTTGACCTGGGTAATCCATGCTTTCAGCTGTAAAACTTAACTACAATATATTGTAATAGAAGGAAATTCTTTTGCTGGCTCTGTTCCATTATGGCCTCTTCACTTCTGAGTAGAGTAATCACTGCTTCAGTTTTAGCCAGAAAGTCCCATATCCTAGGAAATCCGGCGGTACTGGATAAAGCAAAACAGTTGATCATTCCAATCCGAAATGTGAATATTACACTCTGGGAATGGGGATTAGGGTAGGAAGCATGTACAAAAAAGGAGGACACAGATGAAATGAAAAGTCCTGAGGTATGAAGAGAGCATGTTTTTCTTTGGAAGAATGTTTATTGTAGCTAAGAAAATGCAGAAATCGGTAATCAGAAATCAGTATTGATGTGTTTGATTGACACATTACAGATGATGTGTTTGGTCCTACATTCTTCATTATGCACATTAAAAGACAAATTGGGAAATAAGAGGAATGCCATAAAGATTTTAAGCCCCCTTGAATATGGAACATTCAGTGTTTAGTGGAGAGTTTTAGTTCTAAGAGGTACTCTTTCCTGCTCAAAGAAATTTTTTTTAGCAAAGCCCTATACTTCCAAATATAGGGCTTTTATGCAATTGCAGACCTTTTTGTACATTATTTGTTTATATCTATAATGAATATTGAGAATGAAACATTGAGATATGTTTATATCTATAATGAATATCCCTGTAGCATACCTGGCAGACGAGTTTTGGGTTTTCCTTTTGCTTTGGTGGCAAGCTAATCTTTCTTCTCTGAGTCTTATTCTTGGTTTCTTATCTTACAGAGAGGTGTGGGAAATGGAACTGGATAGACTCAAGAATCAGGATGGTGAAATAAATCGGAACATTATGGAAGAGACAGAGCGGGCCTGGAAAGCAGAGGTGAGAGGAGTTAATATCTTGAAAGCCTTGGTTTTATCCTTCCAGATGGTATATACTTTTGGTATAATATCAGAAGAGCCAGTGGGCACTTGTTTTAACTATCTAAGGTAGCTTTGTATATGAAAAATTAATAATGTGTGTGTATGTGTGGTTTCTTTAGATCTTATCACTAGAGAGCCGGAAAGAGTTGCTAGTATTGAAACTAGAAGAAGCAGAAAAAGAAGCAGAATTGCACCTTACTTACCTCAAGTAAGTACCTTTCCATTCTAAGGTTTAGTAGCTCTGTAGTTTGTTGTTTTAGGTTTTTGAAACTCTAAGCCAACAAGTCTAGCACTTATTCTATCTTCACAGGAATTTTAAGCCATTTCTGTGCAGTAGTAATTAATCAGTGATTTCTTTCCTATATTCTAAACTCCTGTATTGTCGAAATTCTTCCCGCTACAGTTTCATAGCTTTGTACTTTTTATTATATTGTTTCCATTTGAATAAATAGTAACTGTTAAGTTATCAAAGCATAACAAAGGTCTTTGGAGATTTCTTTCTTTCTTTCTTTCTTTTTTTTTGGTACCGGGGATTGAATCAGGGGTACTCGACCACTGAGCCACATCCCCAGCCCTATTTTGTGTTTTATGTAGAGACAGGGTCTCACTGAGTTGCTTAGCGCCTCGCCGTTGCTGAGGCTGGCTTTGAACTCGCGATTCTCCTGTCTCAGCATCCCTAAGTGCTGGGATTACAGGCTTGAGCCACCGCTCCCGGCTAGGAGATTTATTTCTTATATGGTCATTTCTCCTCTTTCTGCCATGGAATTTGAATACCCCTTGTGACATTTACAGGTAGACAAGAACCCTCTCTTTGTGGTTAATCCTATTTTCCAGATAATTGACTTAAAAGTTAAAGTGAGTCAACTGACTTAGATGCTCAGGCTGTCATACCTTCTTTCATACCTTTCTCTCAAGGTCCATTACCCAGCTACTGTTTTGCTATCTTGGAGGCTTAGGAATTGAACTCTATTTGATTCTGTAAATTCCTGTTGGTTTCTTGAAAGGTCAACTCCCCCAACACTGGAGACAGTTCGTTCCAAACAGGAGTGGGAGACTAGATTAAATGGAGTTCGGATAATGAAAAAGAATGTTCGGGTAAGTGGTAGGTGGGTGATCATTTGGTCAGCATTGGTTTGTGTTTCAATTACTTCTGGCAGTAGGGAGTTTTTTGTTGTTATTTTGGTTTTTGTTTTTTGGGGCTGGGGATTGAACCAAGGGCCTTGTGCACGCTATGCAAGCACTGTACCAACTGAACGACATTCCTGGCCCAGGAGGTAGCCTTTTTTATGTTGCCACTGAGGGCCTGTCTCACCACTTCTTGTGTTTTCCTAATAATTAAAGGTGTGCTTTTTCCAGAGACTCACTCATCTCAGAAGTAAAGGATGATTCTTTCTTCTCCTTTTATCTAGGACCAATTTAATAGTCATATCCAGTTAGTGAGGAATGGAGCCAAGCTGAGCAGCCTTCCTCAAATCCCTACCCCGACTTTGCCTCCACCCCCATCAGAGGTAAGTGAGCTGTCTTTGGGGGGTCCACCTTTCTTTGTTGGTGGCAGAGTCAGACTCTTCTGCTTTTTTTAATGAAGATATTGGGGCCATCCCTGTGTAGTGGAAGGGTTGATCATTGATTCCTGTTTCGGTTTCCTAAACTTTCTTCCATTCTCTCTTGTCCTCTACCTCTTCCCATTTGCAGACAGACTTCATGCTTCAAGTATTTCAACCCAATCCCTCTCTGGCTCCTCGGATGCCCTTCTCCATTGGGCAGGTCACAATGCCCATGGTTATGCCCAGTGCAGATCCCCGTTCCTTGTCTTTCCCAATCCTGAACCCTGCCCTTTCCCAGTCCAACCAGCCATCCCCACCCCTTCCTGGCTCCCATGGGAGAAATAGCCCTGGCTTGGGTTCCCTTGTTGGCCCCCATGGTCCACACATGCCCCCTGCCGCCTCCATCCCGCCTCCCCCAGGCTTGGGCGGTGTTAAGGCTTCTACTGAAACTCCCCGGCCCCAACCAGTAGACAAACTGGAGAAGATCCTGGAGAAGCTGCTGACTCGGTTCCCACAGTGCAATAAGTAAGTATCTTTAAGGATTAGTTAAAATATCTTTGTCAGAGAAATGCTTATGGTTTATAATAGAAGATGTTTCATAGGTGTTCCCATGGATGTACATAGAATCTCTCCCTCAATATTTGTTTTTCTTAGGGCCCAGATGACCAACATTCTTCAGCAAATCAAGACAGCACGTACCACCATGGCAGGCCTGACCATGGAAGAACTAATCCAGTTGGTAGCTGCACGACTGGCAGAACATGAGCGGGTGGCAGCAAGCACTCAGGTGAGGAAAGCTGCCTGGAAAGAACTTAGGCCTCCTGAGAGGTTGAGGAAGAGACAGACTTGAGAAAAGATTGGGGGTGGGAAGAAGCATTATAGTCAGAGTATCTGTCTGCTTTCTTGCTTTGCTGAACTTGGAAGTAAATGATTTCTTTTTGCTATATGCTCTGTTAATCACTCTTCCCTTACTCCCTTACACAGCCACTTGGTCGGATCCGGGCCTTGTACCCTGCTCCACTGGCCCAAATCAGTACCCCAATGTTCTTGCCTTCTGCCCAGGTTTCATATCCTGGAAGGTCTTCACATGTGAGGCTCTTTTTCTTTTAACACTGGGATATAGAGAAGCCAAGGATGAGAAGGGGGTGGGTTTATGGGTGGAGTGTAGGAGGAGACCATCATCTTGTCAGCTGTTTTGTTTGTAGTCCTACTGGGAACATGGGAGTACTTGAGACAAGATCTGTATTTATACTTTTATTTCTTTTGGCATAAAATCATTTTGTTAAATGGAAATAGTAGATGGAGTCATAGGCATAAAAGGCAGGGTAACCCAGAGGTTCCTTACTTTGTGGCCATCCCTTCTCTGTTCTGCAGGCTCCAGCTACCTGTAAGCTGTGTCTGATGTGCCAGAAACTTGTCCAGCCCAGCGAGCTGCATCCAATGGCATGTACCCATGTGTTGCATAAGGAGGTGAGTGCCACATACTTTCTTCGCTTTCTACTATTTGTTTTCTGATAGCTGAGAAAATTTTTCATGGATATTTTATTGGGTTGATACTCACTGTTAATGTCTAATCATAAGGTTTTCAGTAAATTGTGGCTTAAACATCAGCAGAATTCAGAATACTGCAGTTGGGATCTCCCAGCTTCTTTTTATCTCATTCCCTTTAGGGCCTGGGTAAGTAGTTCATACTAGACTACTGATAAGTCACTTGCTTAGAAAACTGACAACAAGAGGCAATCCTACACATCTAACCATTGTTTGAAATACAGTGTTGTCAAGAGACTGCTTAGATGAGAGGAATAAGGAACCCAAATGTGCAGTTAGTAGCTTCATTAACAGAGTAGCTTGAAGGACTGCCTGTGAGAGAGATTACCTTCACTGACTGCCAGGTCATTTCTGTTCTCTTACATTACCAGGCAGAGGTAAGTCTCAGAGCAGCAGGGATGATTTCTTCTTAACTATTTTGTTTTGTTTTTCCAAGAGGTAGAAACTGGATTGACAACTAAATTCTTGGTAAGAAAGTCTTGAATAAGGTGATGGGTATTTTTGAGGGCAATGTGAGTGTTAGATGAAAGTTCATCACAGGCTGGGTGTGGGTGGCTCACGCCTGTAATCCCAGTGCTTAGGGAGGCTGAGACAGGAGAATCGCGAGTTCAAAGCCAGCCTCAGCAACGGTGAGGCGCTGTCTCTACATAAAACACAAAATAGGGCTGGGGACGTGGCTCAGTGGTTGAGTGCCCCTGAGTTCAATCCTCGGTACCAAGAAAAAAAAAGTTCATCGCAGATCAAATGGATCATAAGAAGTAGCAAGCCACATTTGATACTTAACAAAAAGCAACTTTATGGGGCTGGGATTGTAGCTCAGCGGCAGAGTGCCTGCCTCGCATGCGTGAGGCCCTGGGTTCGATCCTCAGTACCACATACAAAGCAATAAAATAAAGACATTGTGTCCATCTACAACTAAAAAAAAAATATTTAAAAAAAAAAAAGCAACTTTATGAGTGCCCTTATTAGCTGAGTTCCTGGTCCTTGTAAAAAGGACAAGTTCATCTGCTATGAAGATTCTTTTGAGGGTAAGAGCCATTGAAATAGCCCATTTAGTCTCCCACAGTAAGAACTTTTCTGACTTAGGCATTGCTGAACTTTAATGGCACTCTGTATTTTCTTCTCAGATAAATCTGAGATGTGTCTCTCTTTCTTTCCAGTGTATCAAATTCTGGGCCCAGACCAACACAAATGACACTTGTCCCTTTTGTCCAACTCTTAAATGATGGACCTGACTGGGGAGGAAGAAGAGGAAAACTGATGTGAACAGGAAGCGCGGGTTCAAGATTTCTAAAACTCTATATTTATACAGTGACATATACTCATGCCATGTACATTTTTATTATATAGGTAATGTGTGTATAGAAAGTCTGTATTCAAATGTTCGTAAATGAAAGTATGTATATTATGCAGAAACAGTTTGTTCCCCCTCATCTTGTAGTTCTTTTGGGGGTTGCAGATTATAGGGAAGGTGTGTTTAATTTGGCCTTGAAATGTGATATCCCTACCTGGAGCTGTTCTCAAATACATCTAGGAAGCTGCTGTTGCTCTGAGGCCATCCTGCTTTGGTTTGGCTCAGCCTGTAGTTCATTTTCTTAAGGCTCATGTATGCAGATTTGAAGCCTGGTGCTCACCTGCTGTCCAATCAGATGCCTTGCTTACTGAGAGCCTTTGCAAGCCTCAGTGTTGTTCTAGCCACTCCACTTCAAATGGGTGAAATGAGACTCTCTGATTGAGGAAAAAAATGTAACCCTAATAGTTTAACTCTTCATTGAATATTTTACTGTGTTAATGATCATTATTTATACATAGACATTAGGTTTACAGAATATTCTGTTTTACATCAGCAAAATTCACAGTCCAAGAATAACAACCACATAACCAAGTCCCGTTTCCCCTGCCAGCTTCTGTCCAGTCTACTTTCTGGATAGAAATTAGCACAACCCATAGGTTTTTCATGGGCTAAACCCATCCCTTGCTACCATTGGCTTGGCTTCTAGTCTAGTTCTGATAGGCCACCTTGTAAAGTCCTCACCCTTTCCCTTTCACTCTGGTCTCTTAGTCTAGCTAACCCCCCTCCCCCCGAAGGTTAAGGCAGTTGGTTCACAACCAAGTTGTTTGGTGACCTTGGGTGAGCTCCGGACAGGCACTGGGGTGAGGAGGTGTCTGTGCAAAATTACTTGCAGAATGGTTTTGGGATGCTGGGTTTTAATTTCTGAAGCAAGAAAGGTATGGGGGACATGTTTCCTGTCCTGGGAAAAAATGGAGACCAAAATGATATGAAGAAGGGAGGTGGGATTTCACATTTGTAAATCATTTGGTATGTGAATAGTTATCTGGAACTAGATAATTTTTCCACCTCTGCTTATTGAGCACTTCTGGTTTTTAGGTTTTGTACCTGGGAATGCTATGACTTTATTAGAGCTTTGAATCTTTTTTTCTATCCTCTTACCTTCACTCCTTCAGGAAATGGCTTCTGCTCCCTTCTCTTTGGGAATTAAGCAAGTAAAAACTGAATGTTAATCAAAAAAAAAAAAAGAAAATCTCCAAGGGGAAGACATCATTATATGACTGGCAACTGATTTTTCCCATTCTGGAAAAATGCTTACTGGTACTAGCAATACATGCCAGGGTGGCAAAGACATTTCCTTTCAGATCCACCTAAATGCTCTTGTCTTGTTACCATTTTTGTTTTTTGTCTTTCATTCTCACCTATCAGCTTATAGATGAATTCTTTCTCTTTTCTCTTGCCTTACTTGCCCAGGTTTATAGACCAGCATAAGAAGCTGAACTTGCTGGGATCTTGTAGAGTGATTGGAGTGGCCTGAGTACTCAATTCTTCGGAGGTCAGATGACCCACTTTCTTTGGTTAATGAAATATCACTGCCTCCAGTTTGGTACTGACATGACAGGAAAGGTGGCAAAATGGAACCAGTTCCTTTGTTCTTTTCATTTGCGAGGAGTAAGTTTTTATCTTACAATCTTAAGATTTTCTGTTCCCTCAACTTTTAAGCAGCCTTGGGCTATCAGTAAAGTCTTCTGGTATCACCTAAAATTTTAGAAATTAAAGATGGGTGTAAGGAATATTGTTTCTTTTCCAAAAAATCTTTGAAGCCAAAGGAAGAGAGAGAGAAGAAAGGAGGAATGGATCAGGGGGTTAGCTGCTTTCCCAGTGGAAGCCCCCAGGAAGCCAATTCCAGCTGGAGGATGAGGGTTTCAGAGAGAATTGTACACTTGGCTAGGGCCTCATCATGCATTTTTTGTCTTCTTTGTTCAGGGTCAATAAGAAAGTAACATGTAAGTTTTGGTCACCCCCGTTCTCCCTTCTCCCTCTGCCCACTGGCTTGTAGTGGTAAAAACCATGCAGACCAAAGGCAGAGGCTCCCAATGCAGTGAATGGAGATGGGACAGTCATTTTTTAGAAGTAGAATTTAAAAATAGAGCTGTATAATACATATTTTTACAAGCAAGAAACTGTTGTCAAGATTTTTTTTTTTTCACACATAGAGTTCATAGTTTCAGGATGGTTCAAAGGAAGTAACTGTAAAAAGAAAAATAAGTGCAAGTTTTCTCTTAAAAAATAAAATAGGACAATGGGACTTACTAATGAATGAGTTAAGTTATATGCCCTAGAAATAGCTGGGGAAAAGCCAGTTTTCCCCAACATGGGTAGAAATTATAAAGCAGAATGTAGCATTTTCATTTCATGGTAGCAGTTCTAAAAGTTTATTTACACAGTAAGTTCTGAGCTGGAAGTGGACAGTCTCCAGTCTTCCTGTCAAATCATGATAGGTGTGGAACGTTCCCAGTCAGCCAAAGCAGCACCAAGTGCAGTAGGAGTGAAGAGAACCCGGATAAAAAAACTGTGACTCAGTATTCTTGTTTTATTGGTTTATGGCTTGTGGGCAACTGGCAGAGGCCAGCAACTCCAGAGGCCCTCCTTATATTTCCCTCTCCCTCATCAGGTAATTCCATACTTGCTAGGTCCCCTGCCTGGCAGCAGTGTGTAGACCAGATAGGATGCAGTGGGTATACTGGGAAAACTCAGCTCTTCCCACTAACACTGGTATCATAGTCTACTATGTTAAAACTGATAGGGAGAAAATGAACTTGGCCCCCACTACCTAGCCCAAGAACCAGCCTGGGTACTGTTGGGAGTGGGGAGCAGAAAGCAGGATAGGAGAAAGGGCAGCCTCCATCAAAGGAAAGTGGTGGAGAAAGGATGTGCCATCCTTTCTCCAGGCAGCCTTGACACCCAAGGCAGTGGCTTAGAGCCAGAAAGCCCTCGATTACTGACACTCATGGTATAATACTAGCCAGTGTGTGATGCCTTAGCCAATTAGAGAATTAGGGACCATTAGAGAAGGTGAGAAAACAATGAAACCGCTCAGTATTAATGTGATGATCTTACCACTTCTTACAGCTAAACAGGAAGAAATCTGGGCAGAGGTATAAGGCATCACTCCTATACCCGTTGAATCTTTAGGATTCTGCTTTCAAGGATTAGATAGGAGAGGCCTTCTCTCTGTTCCTTTTAGCACCTCTGCTGCAAAGCTCCAGAGCAGTGGGGGCCTTGGGGGAAGGCGCGAACCTGTAGCCAGGAAGATAATGCCCAGCCCTGTTAAACTCCAGTTGCTCTCCCCTGGGGCACCTGGGGCTTTGGGGGTTGGGATGTTTCACTGCCACCTGTCATACATAGAGGAAAGGGATCAGGTAGAGACAAGTGAAATTAAGGTAGAAATTATTTTGTTAAGTGGAACTTCTTCTAGGATACTTTCCATTTAAGAGAGCTTTAAAAAGAGCTCTTTGGCTAGATAAGCCCTTCTTCCCATCTCACTTTTTGGTCAGGCTGCGACCACAGAAACATTGGGAAATGACACCTGTCTCAGGAGATGGGCTTCTGTCTTGGAGATGAGGTCTAAAACTGGGACTAATGAGTGGTTGTGTTTCTCCCTTTCCTAGCTTTTATCCCAACTGCTCTCCGTACTCTCTCTCCTGCTCTTTCTGACCACTCCTCATTGTACAAAATTCCATCTGATTGTTTTTTGTTTAATTCAAGAGGCAGTCTTTGCACCAGTGTTAGGTTTGCTTCTACAGTCCCTATCTCTAAAGCAATAGCAAATTGTGCATCTTCTCCTGCTGACTTTGGCCAGCAGGAAATGAGATTGGCCCTTTCTCGGCCAGGGTACCACAGAGACACATGCTGGGGTAGCCTGGGTATAATGCCAGTATTTCTGGAAGTAACAAAAGAATACTTTGGGTTGGAGAATCTAAAGGGTTGGTGGACAAAGGTTTAGGGCTGAAGTTTCAAGCAGCAGAATTTCCCAGCTTGAGTTTAAGGTGACCAAGGGTATTCCCGCCACCAGAGTGCTTCTTTCTTCCCTCTCATTTTCTACTGGTGCAAGCCGTGTAACCCACCTTGCCGGCTTTTCCTTCTTTTCTGCCAAGGCAGAGACATTTGGATTTGGTGGGTGGGTGAGGGTCCTGAGGTGCTCTGGCCACAGGTGCCATCTGAGTCTCCCAACTTGTGACCAAGATGTGGTCCAGAGGAATCTGTCTTCGCCCATAGGCCTCCTCACTTTAGTAGGGAGATGTCATCAGCAAAGTCATCATGCTGATGGCGCAGGCAGCGGAGGCAGCGCCACTGACAAACCATGAGGCAGAGTGGCAGCATGAAGAGGGCGCAGATGGCAGCCATGACATAGGCTATGGTCATAAGGGTTGATTCATCTGTCTGTGGAATGTTGTAACCACAGTCTTCCATGTCTGGTGTGACAAAAGGTCCTTCCACCGCTGCTGTCCTGAACTCATCGTGCACTGGAGAAAGGACAGATGTGAATGGGTAGCTCTTGTTGTCAATAGAGCAGCTACAAAAGACCTGCTGATAGTGATACCTTGAAACCAGCCTTGAAATTAGTTCTCTCTCCTGGAGATATTTAGTAGCAGGTGGGAATGTCGGTACTAGGTGGAGGCCTGTCTCCCCTCCAAGGGCCCTGCTTATCTATCCACTAGGCATGGTACCCTGAAAGTAGTAGTACGGAATTAACCAAAAAGCTAGCCCTTTATACCCCTAGCACACTTACCTACCACTGACGAAATCTCACTGCAGAACCCTGCCACTCTTCTGAAGTGGCATTCAACCTCATTGTGGGGCAGCTGACAGCCTGCTGCCCTGGTATCTAAAGCTTCCTAAGGTGCCAAGGCAGCTCTGGCTGCTGTGGCTTTCCAACAGCTTACCAGTCTAGGCAGGGGGTCTCCAGGGGAGACAATCCAAAAAGCAACAACAACAAAAAATCCTGTATAAACACTGCTTGAGGTAACTGTTAACTCCCTCCCAAAGTAACAAGTATCCTAACTGCTGACAGAATATGGACAGTGACCCCACACCCTTGTTCCTGGTGCTCTCACCATGGCAAGCGCTGACAGCAAAGCCAATTCGTTTCCGGGACCGATCAAATACAACGTAGAAGCCCTCCATGATAACCGCTCCCATAACAGTGCCAGTGGATGACTGTGAGATGGCAAACTTGTAACAGTCGTCCTGGGATGTGGCCACGTCTTCCACCGGCCGTAGGTATTGCTAGGGGTAAACGAGCAATCATAGGTGAGAGGGTGTCTTTGTCCTATCCATCACTGCATCATTGCCTTCTAGGTATCTCTGCACTTAGGTAGCTCTTCCCTCTGCCATCCTTGAGCCCTGAGGGGATGGGTTTTCCAAGACCCTTTTGTCACCGGACACTCATCTGTTTTGTCTTCTAAGTATAAAGCCGTGCCTGCTTACTATCTCCCAGTATATACTTGGTCCTCTTCTCTGATCCACCACCTCAGATTGGGGACATACCTGTGGAAGGATGGTGATACGGAAGGACTGATTGGTGACTTCACCCATCAGGTAAAGTGAGATGACAGGGAAAATGTTCCAAGGCGTGGTGCCTGCTTGCCAGCATACCAGTTGCTCCCCTAGCCAAAACCCATCTGGAAACTTCTCTGTCTGTGTTGACAAGAAAGGGATAACAGTGAGAAATCAGTCTCTCTCGCTGTCTTTCCTCTCCCATTTTCATAGAACATTGACTGGGCCCTTTATTTATGTCTCCAGGGAAATATCCAAGGTAGGGAAAGGTGAACTGCATCCCAAGGATTAGGGGAAGAGAGAGGGAGACAAAGGTAAGCAATTTGTACTGGGGAATTGTATCATAAACAACAGACCCATAAAGGAGAGCAGTTTTTAAGAGCTCTAAATGGAAAGATCTAAATGAGACATCTTGACTCTTGAGGAATGTGACTCTCACTGACTTCCTCTGATACCATGACATCTCTTGTACCCCTGTCATTAGTCCACTGACCGAGGAGGCAGCTTTGATAGATTTGACTGCAGCTTCAAACACTTTCTTGGGCAAACGAAGGTTGGTGGTGCCACTGTCCACAATGCTCTTGTCATAGTTGTACTGAGAAGGAGAAGAAAGGTTTAGAAGATTTTTTTATGCCAGGCTCTGGGCAGAGTTGGAGAGGTGAGTTTGATTGCTTGGGGCCCTGCCTGGGTTGGCATCCTGGCTTTGCCACTTCATGTGTGTACCTCCTTGAGCCAGTTACTTAACTTCTATGCCTCAGTTCCCTCATCTCTAAAATGAGGATAATAACAGTACCTACCTCAGGGGTTATTGTAAGGATTAACTAAATTAACTCACTGAAAACTCTTAGAATGGTGCCCAGTAGATAGGAGGCACTCACTAAATGTTGTACAATCGTGGGCAGACATTCTCCAATCTTAAAAATAACTTTGTTTAGTGCTTTTAGTTTGTCATAGTGCTTTTATATCCATTCTAATTTAGCATACATAAGAATCTAGGGTAGGAGCTGGGTGCAGTGGTGCACACCTGTAATCCCAGCACTTAGAGAGGCTTAGACAGGAGAATCGCGAGTTCAAAGCCAGCCTCAGCAACAGTGCTAAGCAACTGAGGTGCTAAGCAACTCAGTGAGACCCTGTCTCTAAATAAAAACACAAAATAGGGCGGGGGATGTGGCTCAGTGGTTGAGTGCTGCTGAGTTCAATCCCTAGTACCAAAAAAAAGAAAAAAGAATCTAGGGAAGGAGACCCAAATGGTTTAACTAGCATTCGTAGGGTACTGCCAACCACTGAATACACTTTCTTGACCTTCTCCATGATCTTTGGGAAAGTTGCTTTAACCTCTGTTTTGCAGATGAGGAAACTGAAAACATTGAATAGTAACTAGCCTAAGGGCACATATCCAGTAAATGGCAGAACCAGATTCAAATCCAGATCTTTGGCTCCAAAGCTGGACTCTTCTGTTGTGGCATATCACACTGCTTCACAAATGGTTTGCCTGAGACCACAGAGCAGGGCAGTCAGTGACTAGAGTCCAGACAGGAACTAGGTTCATGCTCTTTTGATCACTAGACCACAATCCCCATGGTCTGTGAAAGTGCTGTGCCCATCCCTGGTCCCTAACTTTAGATCTTATGACCCTTAAGCTTCTGATTTCTAGGCCCAGCCTTCAACCCTCTCCACGGGTCGCCTACCTCTGCCTCCTCATTCCATCCTTGTAGCCCCAAGCCACCCCTTACTGTGGCATCTACCCCATTCATGTCCCTTTGGCTGCCCCTTGGTTATATTACCTCCTTGCAGTCCATTTTCAGATCTTGTCCATTGATTTCCACCCGCACAATGATCACCTCATAATACCACTCCCGCCGGATGGGAGTGTACCAGAGACTGCCTGTGTACAGTGAGTGGTCGATACCCCCAATGATCTAGGAAAAGGAGAGGCAGGTGTCTGTGTCTCTGTCCGGAAGGAGAGCAAGCCACCCAGAGACCAAGCAATAAGATCAGGCATTCCTTGGGGGTGGCAAAGCCCTCTACAGATCACCCTTTTCATCTTGCTTCTAATCAAATCATGCCCAAAGTGATCTATAGTTTCTCAAGTGTGTTCAGGGAAAGAGACTTCTGCTATAAAGTTATTTAAACCTAAACCGGCAGAATAAATGTTGAATGAATTGATTATGTGCTTCTATTATGAGTTTTATCTTCTCTGCTTGTTGGGAAACTATTCACCATTGTCCTAATTAATTAATAAATAGCTTAAACTCCATATATCTCTTGCCTTCTGGTCATCAGACTGAATAATCTGAATTCAGTAGGTCTTATTTTCATTTCCTTTGAAATGTTCCCAATCAACATTCCAGGTTTACCATAGGTGCCTCGAATTATTTCAGGAATAATGCAAGGAAGAAAATAATGACTCTTGATTCTAAGTGGTAGAGCTAACTGTGTTGTAACCTGGAGGGAGGGGGGCAGATGGCACCTATCTCTTCCAATGCCAGGACCTCCTCTTCTGAGGACTTACTCACCATGCTCCCTCCGACTGAGGCCAGCACCTCAGACTGGTTGAGGGGGAAGCCAGCACCACAGAGCTGCAGGGAGAAGAGGTTGGGAACATGGGTTTGCTTCACCAAGGAGTCAAAGAAGGGCTCCAGGGAGTCGTCGGGCTGTGGCAGAAAGAGACAAGGACTGAATCCTCACATGGAAGACCCTGGTGGACAGGCGAGTTTTTGCCTGTGCTAGAAAGCAAGAGCAAAAATTTGGGGATGTTCCTTGGGAAAGATAATGTTGAGGCACTGAGATTTACCAGAGAGAGGGTAGCAAGAGACACTGGCAATGCGAACAGCAAAGTATGGCCCACTCCAGAGGCTCTTTCATCCTTATATACCTGATCTGCTTCAGATTTATGGGGGCCTCCATTTTTAATGATCTTAGTGTACATAGAAATCATGGCCTATTTCTGTACCTATCACAGCTGCTCTCACAATAGTTCTGCCTTCTGTAGGGCTGAATTTAAGACTGCCACCCTACCCCTGCTCAGTAACACTTCACACTGACATGTTTCTATCTTTGGGTTTATTCTTCTCCCTTCTTTCTTCTAACTCCTTCCCTCCGTGGCAGGTAGCATGCAACATGCAGACTCAGCGTGTAAGGCTAGGCCTTGTCCCTCTTACCCTGGCGATCTCCGCATAGGCCAGCCCTAGGATGCCCTCCCAGTTGGAGCCATTGATGAAGAACTTGTCTGATTCAGTGATAGCAGCGATGTTGGCACGGACAGTGACGTTGGGGCCGTGAGGGATGCTCACCAGGTCGGTGCCCAGCTCTCCCTCCCACTTGCCCTGGGTGTAGGGCACATAAACACCCTTCCGGAGGTCCCGGTATGTGCTGGACCTGTGGAAAGGAGGCAGAAATCTGGATGCAAAACCACAACAACTGGTATGGAGATCGGCCATCAAAGCTACTCCTGAATGCCACCTTATCTCAGGCACATCCCAGAATCTGCTTTTAGGCTACTCTGTAGAATATCCCTAGACATCTCACCCAGAAAAATATTGTAAAGTGGCCTTACAAAAAGATAAGGGGACCTATTGCCCGGGTGTGCTGTCCTGTCTCCATAGCGCATATTCCTGGATCTGGAGCTCAAGCCTGTGAAGAACAAACTGAGCTTTGTGGATTGTGTTTGCCGTTGCACTGCTGCTGTAGGGACAGCCAGCAGCATCTCTTTCTCCCCCTGGTTCCAGCAGGCTCCCAGAGAAAAGGAGCCATTGACTTACTTTCTGCCTTGGGACCCAGTGGTACCATCTACATGATGGAGAAAGTGCTAGGCAGGGTAAGTGTGGAAGCTTGTAGCAAGTTCTTTTAGAGAAAGGATTTGCAGAAGCCTCTCAGCAGAGCCAGGTAGGCATTGCACACCACCTGGTGAAGCATGCTCATCAACAAGCATGCCACTAGCCAGGGTGAGTGGGAGCCATGATGGATTGGGATGAAGACCTGGAATGAATGCCCTTTCATTGCTCCTACCCCTGTCCCTCCCAACTATTTCTTTAGATAGGGATGTTAAAGGGGAGGGAATGCGAAAAAAGGTGGGGAACTGACACGTGCCTGGAAGTCCAAGGTTAAGATGCAAGTTTCTACTTCTGTCCTCACATAGATGACTCAGATGTTAGATGCCCTCTTGCCATTTCCTCATGATGCCTTAGTGTGTGTGTGTGTGTGTGTGTGTGTGTGTGTGTGTGTGTGTGTGTGGTGCTAGGAATCGAACTCAGGGCCTCATGCTTTCCAGGCAAGCACTCTACCACTGAGCCACATCCCCAGCCCATAATGCTTTTATACTAAGGGGCTTCCAGATCTTCCTTCCTCCACTGCCTTTCTTTTTTTAAATATTTTTTTAGTTGTAGATGGGCACAATATCTTTATTTTATTTATTTTTATGTGGTGCTGAGGATCGAACCCAGTGCCTCACACATGCAAGGCAAGCGCTCTACCACTGAGCCACAACCCCAGCCCCTCCACTGCCTTTCTTACCTAAAAACTCAATCCAACCTCCCTTTGACCAGTGAGCTAAACCCAGCTGGTGGCACTCTGGGGGGTCCATGGACAGGACATTGTAGCTTTCAGTTCCTGATATGGGTCCAGGCAGTGGAGGTTATGGAAAGCTCTTTCTTTCATGTCCCTGAACCATGCAAAACCACTGCAGTGGCCCCTGGGTGAGAACACAGCAAAGGGAGCTACTCACTGCAGGCTCTCAGCCTAGCCTTAGCTGCTGTTGTCAGAAAACTGTGAGCCACTGGGCGAAGCCTCCCTCGCCTCCCCATTAGGGCAGACTGAGCCTGCTGGAATGGCTCAGGGGGCCATGGAGCTGTTCTGCCTCCTTCTCCTATAGGAAGTTGCCCTTCAGGTCACCTTTCCCTCAGTATGCCTCTTCAAACCTCCACTTTACCCTTCTCCCCTAGCCACTGTTGCCTTCTTTTCCCTTCTCCTTCCTTGGCAAGAAGAAAGGATCTGAAGATCTGGTTTTTCTCTCTGCACCCCTCCCAACTCTCCTTGGGGAAGGTTTGTCCCCTGGGCTCTCCCCAGGACTCACAGCTGCCTTTGGTAGTAGCGATGCAGGAAAGGGTGGGGGGCAGCTCCCACTGCAAAGTTGCTGCTGCCTGTGTCCACCAGGATGTTGAGCTGTCAGAGAAAGGGAAGAGAAATTCATTGTGGACAGATGGCTCCGGACTCAGCAGTCTATGGCCCCTCGCCCCACAGCCACATTTTCCTATTGGGATGTCCAGGCTGACGCATCCATGATGCAGGACCAGCCAGGCTGGTACCCACTGATACCACAACCACAGACAGAACTTGGTTTCAGAAATGTTGTTTCTGTTTCTATCTATAGAATCGACATTTTCAATATCATCGGAGCCACACTGGATATGTGTTTTCACTGCTCTTATTTCTATCATCAGATGGCCTCTGCTCTCAGAAGCCTGTCCCTTCCTTCCTTTTCTGGTTCTCCTAGGAAGAAGCATTGTGCGCCCCACCCCCATCCCCAGCTCATAAAAACGCTGTTCTAGGAGCTGGCACTGATAAGGGTACTAGGACACACTGATGCCTGTGTATTTGTGCCCTCCAGAATGTGGCTCCCCTTCTGTCTCAGAATTTCATAGACCTATGTGTTCTGCTGTCAGAAATAATGGGGGACCAGGAGACACATATGATATCCTGGTGAAATCCCATGATGCCCTGGTTTGGGCTGAGTGGATATAGACAGCGGTCTTCTTGGTGCTTCTTGCTATGCACCTCCTAGCATCTCTTTACCTTATTCCTCCTTCTTCCTCTTAAAACTGAGTCCTCATAATTTTTGGGGTTTTTTTTGTACCAGAGATTGAACTCAAGGGCACTCAACCACTGAGCCACATTTCCAGCCCTATTTTGTAATTTATTTAGAGACAGGGTCTCACTGAGTTGCTTAGCGCCTCACTGTTGCTGGGGCTGGCTTTGAATTCATGATCCTCCTGTCTCAGCCTCCCGAGCCACTGGGATTATGGACGTGCACCACCACACCTGGCTCTCATATTTTTTTTCTGTTGTAAGAGGCTTGAGCCATTTTCTGACCCTAGTGAAAGTTTAAAAACCAGAGAGTACATTCTTTCTTTTTGAAATCCAGAGAAAATCTGAACAAATCCTCTAGCTTCATTCACTTTTAGTTACTTTCATCACTGATTTTAGAAATCATTTAACTAAACAACAAAGTAACAGATCTTGGTTATGGTGTAGTTAACACCTCTGATGTATGGCCACCCACCTTGTTAAAGGATTAAATTGGTTTTATTTAGCATGTGTACCTCAGACTGATTGAAACCACCAATCCCTTCACTTGAGCCTGCACAGGTGTCTAATGGGTGATCTTTTGACATCAGAAGGCCAAAACTCCACCCTCAGATTATGCTAACACCACTGTTTTCTGAATAAGCATCCTGTGCAGGGCCATGAAGTTTGACTATGCATGCTCAGACTACTGATTCCTTCACTTTCCTTACCTCTAATCACCTTTCCCCAACCTCAGACCACCCTTGTGTTAGTGAGCTTTCTGTTGCTATTACAAAATATTGGAGCAAATCAACTTAAAAGGTGAAAAGGTTTATTTTGGTTTATAGTTTGAGAGGTTTCAGTGCATAGTCACTTGGACACCTTGCTTTGGGCCAGTAGCAGCATGATATACATGTTGGGAATGTGTAGCAGAGAGGCTGTTCATCTCACAGAGGCCAGGAACCAAGAAAGACAAGGAAGGGCCATGATCCAAATATCTCTTTCCAGGGCACATGCCCAGTGGCCTAAGTTTCTCCTATTAATTAGGCCCATTTCCTAAAGTTTCCACCACCTCCCAATAGCAACATGCTAAAGACCAAGCTATTAACACATGGGCCTTTGGGGGAACATTCAAGATCCAAACTATAGCAATCCTGTTTATTTCTTCCACAAATACCCTTAACTCTCTCACATTTCTCTGTCTTATGAATAAATTCTTGTTTTTTCTTTTTTGGTACTAGGAATTGAACCCAGGGGCACTTAACCACTGAGCCACATCTCCAGCCCTTTGTTAAAATATTTTTAAAATATTTTATTTAGAGACAGGGTCTCACTGAGTTGCTTAGGGCCTTGTTAAATTACTGAGGCTGGCTTTGAACTTGAAATCCTCTTGTCTCAGCCTCCCAAGCTGCTGGGATTATAGGCATGCACCACTTCACCTGGCCCCAGCCCTTTTTATTTTGAGACAAGGTCTAACTAAGTTGTTCAGGGCCTTGCTAAGTTGTTGATGCTAGCCTTGAACGTGCAATCCTCCTGTCTCAACCTGAGCCACTGGGATTACAGGCATGAATATACTCTCTCTTTGGCAAAACTGACACACTGAGTGATTGACACACTGCATGAAAGGCACAACCGTCCTGGCTCAGTAACACTGATGGTCTGACCCCTTCTCAGTCAAACCAGAGCCTTTTTTGGGGAGTATCTACTGTATCCTTATGAGGCTCCTGTCCTCCAAAAAATGATAATCTGTCAATTGAATCCTCTTCCCAGCTACTTTTCACATTCAGCACCACAGCTTCTCCCTGACTTTGAGGCCTTTATTTCTGTATCCTCTATCAATGCAGTGAAGTCAGCTGAGTTCCGGTTTGGTGCAGGCTCTGACCTTGTCACCTTGAGCAGGTCACTTCTTCTCTAGCTTCAGTTTTGTCCTCTGCCAGATCCTCTCCTGGCTCCTCCCTGCTCTCAGTGGTGCCTCTGTGGCTGTGCTGACTGTACCTGCCCCCAGTGCCTTCTTTGACTTTCTAGCCTCCCTCCTGTCCCCAAAGACTGCTTCTCAGCCCTCTGCCCCTGCCTCTTGCCTCCTTCCCAGCCCCACACTTCTGGCTGGTTTCCCATTTCCCTCCCTGCCCCCCTCCACTGCCTCTCCCCTGTCCCTCTTTCTGGTCTCTGGGCAGCCACCAACTCCAGCTGCTGTGCTTTCAGAGAAAATCAATAGAGCTGGGAGGCTCAGCAGTTCAGATTTCAATCATCCAGGTTAATGATTTAAAAAAAGGCTTCTTCACCCCCCCCTCCCCAGGACCTCCCTCAACTCTCAGCACCCAGGGTGGTCCTCATATCACAAGGCTCTCTGTTATCACTGGACCCCAAAGAGAAAGGGTCTTTTCCCTATACAATCCTTGTAGTAGCCTCTGCAAGGTGGCATTGAGGTGGGAATTACCTGGAATGTGTGTGCCTGGCCCACTCTAGCAAATGTGTCTATTTCCTTACACTGGAATAAAGGGCTTTTGTTGTTGTTGTTGTTCTCGTTTTTTTTTTGGTCCTGGGGATTGAACCCAAGGGTGCTTTACCACTGAGCTACATCCCTAGCCCCTTTTATCTTTTGAGACAGGTCTTGCTAAGTTGCTGAGGCTGGCCTCAAACTTGAGATCCTCCTGCCTCAGTGTCCAGAGTCTCTAGGATCACAGGCATGCGCCACCACTCCCAGCTGGAATGGAATTTTAATGTGGGGGGTGCTTATCTTCCTACTCCCCTTCTTTCCTTTCTCTGCAGGTTGCTCCCTTCCCCAACATGAGGCCCTGGGTACTCCTGATGCCCTTCCAGTCCCAGACTTTCTAGTCCTTCTAAGAAAGTTCTCCCTCAGCCAGGTGTGGTGGCGCAAGCCTGTAATCCCAGCACTTAGGGAGGCTGAGACAGGAGAATCGCGAGCAATGGCGAGGCGCTAAGCAACTCAGTGAGACCCTGTCTCTACATAAAACATAAAATAGGGCTGGGGACGTGGCTCAGTGGTCGAGTGCCCCTGAGTTCAATCCCCAGTACCAAAAAGAAAAAAGAAAGTTCTCCCTCCTTCTACCTCAAAGTGGGCGAAGCCCAGGACGAATGAATACCTCCCACACCTGTCCCCCTCAGGATTCCAGGCCAGGATTCCAGGCCCCCTTCTGCTCTTTGCCTCTCCACTCCACACTCTTCAAAAAAAATGGGAAACCAAAATAAACAGCAGAGATTCGCTCTGGAGCACACACAGTCTGATTCTTCACCCTTTGCATGTGGTCCTGCTTCTGAGAGAAGTCATTTCTGGTCTTGTCCTTCCGTGTGTCTAGCTGAGCCCTCTGGGCTCTCTCCGGAGGCCTCTCTCCCTTCCCACTCCAATGATGCCTTTCTCAGGGCAGGGGTGTGGAGGTAAAGGAGGTGAGCCACCACACTCATTATGGCATAGGGCTTCAGGGGCAACCCAAGAGGGAAATTAGTGGAAGTTTCACCTTGTTATTCACAGGAAGGGGTCATTAGACAGGACCACCCTCATCTCCCACAACCAGTCATACCAACCTGCCTGCAGCTGCCCTAACCCATCCTTTCCCTCAGTCGTCCCTCCTGGCTCAGGCCCCACCTGAGCTCTGGAGCCAATTCCGTCCTCTGTACCCTATTAATGATCTTTCTTCCCTCAGGTAGATTCAGCCATCATGCCACCCCACACCCCCCAACACCATCAATTCTGGATTCTTCTCACTGGCATTTA
>PVHX01005141.1:0-24062 GCA_004024805.1 Geosciurus inauris | reverse complement strand
TACAAGAGATTTTTTTCAAGTCAGTCCTTGTTTTACTCCTCAGATCCTCTCTTCTCTTCTCCTTCTCAGTCCCAGGCTTGGGCTTCTTCCTCTCAGACCATCCTCTCCCAACTAAGCATCTTGCCTGGAGCCCCAGGCCCCCTAAGCTGCTGCTGTTGCTGCTGCTGCTTCTACTGCTTTTTTTTTTGGTACGAGGGATTTGAACCCAGGTGTGCTTAACCACCGAGCCACACTCCAGCCCTTTGTTAAAATATTTTAAAAATATTTTATTTAGAGACAGGGTCTCGCTAAGTTGCTGAGACTGAACTCTTGATCCTCCTGCCTCAGCCTCCTGAGCCACTGGGATTATAGGCCTGTGCTGCTGAACCCCTAAGCTTCTACTGCTCACTCTTTCCTCCCTCTGGAGTTTTGAATGCTCATACTAACTTAGTAAATGTCTTAGACACTTCAAAGCCAGGATTTCCAGAGCTGACCGTACATAGTCCTGCCCATCTGGTCATCTTCTAGTGTTCCCTGTATCAGTGACAGCATTACCATCCTTCTATTCTTTAAGGCAGCAACTCCAGAGACACCCCAATACCCTTTTCATCCTTTCCAGTGCACCAACCAGTCCCGTTCAACTACCTTCCTGAACATTCTTGAATGCATTCATTTTTGTGATCTCTTTTGCTACCCCTAGGCCAAGCTACCATCATCTCACTTTGGAATAGCACAATGGCTTCTCAGCGGGTCGTGGCACATCCTCCCTGTACCTCTCCAATCTGTTTTCTGCACTGTGGCAGGAGTGATCTTTTTAAAGTGTTAACTTGACCAGGTTACCCTCTTAAGTCAATAGTTGCCTTTTGCTATTAAAACAAAAACTTAAACTTTTAGCATTTCCTACAGGGCCCTTCATGGTCTGACGCTGGCTGCATATCCATGCCTATGCATTTTCCCTAGCCCTACCAAGCCCTTTGCCCACCAGTCACACCGACCTCATCTTAGTCCCTCTCTACAGATGCTATGGCACTGGCTGCTCACCTTGCCTGGACCATCCTTTCACTTCCAGTTTTGTTTTTGTTTTTGTTTTTGGTGGTGCTGGGGATGGAATCCAGGGCCTTATGCATGCTAGGCAAGCACTCTACCAACTGAGCTATATCCCCAGCCCCTCACTTGCAGTTTTGTCTGCTCATCCTTAAGCCTGAGCTCAAGAGGGACTTCTTCATGGAGAAAGTCTAGGTCATGTTCTTTTATTCAAATGCTTCCAAAGAACTTGCCACTCTTGCAATTTCACACTGATTCTCACCTTCCCTTGTATTTTTTTTTTTTTCCAAACTGGGGATTGAATTCAGAGGCACTTTAACACTGAGCTACGTTCCCAGTCCTTTAAAAAAAATTTTTTTAAGCAGGGTCTCACCAGGTTGCCCAGTCTGGCCTCGAACTTTTGGTCCTCTTGACTCAGCCTCCTGGGTTGCTGAGATTGAGGTTGTAAGCGTGTGTCACTGCACCTGGCTCCCTTGTATTTGTAATTTAAAAAAAAAAGAAAGAAAGAAAGAAATCCCTAATCTGTCTCTACTGGGTATCACAGTGCCTAGAAATATGTATTTCTTGTATTAAGGAAAGGAAAGGCTAGGGAGGGATCCCTCAGTGACTCCCAGACAGTGGCTGTTTTAGGCTATAGGTGTGGCCCTGGCTCAGACCTGCCTCCCCTTACCTGGCCCTGGCTTGACACAGGAGGCTTGTGTTCTTGCAGCTTGTGGTGCTGGAGCCCTCTTCTTCCTTGTCTCCTGGCCCAGGGAGACCCAGCGGTCAGATGCCCAGGAGACTGTAGCCTAGGGTCAGGGCTAGGTCAGTGTCAATCACTTAACAAACAAATGTGCCCCTGGAGACCTCTGAGGAAAGGTAGCTTCATGGGAAATGCTAACAAGCCCCAGAGGGAAAGGCACACCTGCTTAGGTTCACTCGCTTAGCAGATCTCAGATGATGAGACAGGAAAGGAACCAGCAAGTTTAGAGTGAGTTCTTTGTTCCCCAAATCCTTCCCATCTTGTTACCACCTCTCCCCAGCAGACAGGGATAACTGAGCTTCTTGTGGATGGAAAGAGCCTTTAGGAGGTGTATGTCCACTGGCCAGGAGAGGTGGGGACTTTTTTCAATTTTGAATAATCTCTAGTTATTAAGAATCTACAATCTAAGCTGAGGGTGTAGCTCAGAATGTTTGCTAGTATGTGTGAGGCCCTGGGCTCCATCCCCAGCACCAAAGCCCAAAACAAACTCACAACTTTTCTTAGCAGACTATCCCAGGTCTACCTACTACTGCAAATCTTCATCCTAAAGAGGAAGTCTCTTTTCCTCTGTGTGGACCCCAGTGTCAACGAGGGAAAGGATTTGTATTCTTGTACAAGAAGCCTTTCAGCTAAAGCTGAAAAAGGAAACTGAGACCTAGAATGAGTGAGCAACTTAACCCATCTTACACAAGTCACAAAGCTAGGACAAGAATTCATTGGTTCTGCCCAACCCTCAATTGTGGTCTTTCATATCCTTGACATTCCTGTGTCTCTCATGTGGAGAGGAAGTGGGTAGTAGATTGCTACACTGATGAATCATATGCCCCTGTATCCATGCCCTTGTGTGATCCCCTTTGACATTGACTCAGAGCTTAGCCATGTGACTTGCTCTGGCCATCAGCAAAACCACACAGGAGGGGCTTTATAGGCATTTGTGCCCTGGGGATGGGCTTGAGATTCTGTGTGAAGCCACTCAGTTTTGCCTCCTTGAGGATGAAGGACTTCACAGAGCCAGCATAGTGAGCCACATGAGTGAGCCCAAGTGAGACCTGTAGAAGAACTACAGGCCAACCCACAGAAACCTGTGAAATGACTCTTGTTTAAAGTCACTTATATGTTACCTGGCATCTGATACCAACTAAATTAAATCCTGGGACCCTTGACCTTGGAAGCATCTGACCAATAATAGGTCAACCCCAGTAAACATCTCTTGCCATCTCCCCTTTCCTCACCATGCTTCTTGTGGTTTCCCAGTGGCATGATCATCTCACTTGTGCACCAGGGCATATGCTGTTTCCTTTGCCTGGAATGTTCTCTCCCTGTTGCCTAACTCCTGTTCAACTTTCAAGTCACAGTCAAACATCCCATCTCCCGAAGGTCTTGTCCTGATGCCCAAGCCAAGATGAAGCTCCTCCTCCTGCAGGGCACCTGTGCCTCTCTGGCTACCACTCACTAAACCTTTAATCATTTATTTAATGTCTGTCTGTCTCTCCCACAGACTATGAGTTCCACAAGTGTAGAGAGCCATTTGTATCCTTATTACTTAATCATTCCCTAGCCTTAAGTAGAAGCTTCATACTGATTTTTTTTAACTGACAGTAATTGCCTCATTTCCTGCAGTTATTTCCCTGTGATCCTACAGATTCTTGCTATTAATTCTCAGCCCCACGGTCCACACAGGGGTGATTTTCAACCTGGCCCTATATATGGCCACTGAGCACAGTGACCATGACAACTGATGCGTCCCTTATCCATGCACATTGACTGAATGTCTGTCCAGGGCCCTTTGGTTCTTAGAGAGGTCCTGGTGTCTACAGAGCTTCTTGGTCCCAGAGTCTTCTCAGTCAGATCCATGTGCTTTTCTAAGAGGATATTCCTAGACCTGAACTTGATCAAGGCTGGGAGTAGGGGCAAGAAAGGACACAAGGAGGGCTGGGGTTGTGGCTCAGTGGTAGAGCACTTGCCTAGCATGTGTGAGGCCCTGGGTTCGATTCTCAGCACTGCATATAAATAAATAAAAAATAAATAAAGGTCCATTGACAACTAAAAAATATTTTTTTAATAGATGAACACAATATCTGTATTTTATTGGTTTTTATTTTTTATGTGGTGCTGAGGATCGAACCCAATACCTCACACATGCTAGGCAAGTGCTTTACCACTGAGCCACAACCCCAGCCCCAACAACTAAAAAATATTTTTAAAAAAATTTCTGCAGGGGATGGTGCTAGGGATTGAACCCAGGGCCTTGCACATGTTAACTACTAAATCTACCACTGAGCTGCACCTCTAGCTCTTGAGACCTCTTGTGCACCTTCAGCCTCTGCAGACTACCTGGAAAAGCCCTGCTATATAAGGTAACACAGCAGCTATTTGCTACCTGCTTCTCATTGTCAGACAATAAGTCCCTCCTGTAGTTTAACTTGTCCTACTCACAGATTTCAATGGCTTTAATCTCTTGGTCAGTCCTCAGTGAAAAAAGCTGATGTTTGGCATAAGCCTAGTTTTCCTCCATGGCATCTGGGTCATGCCCAGCACATAAGCTAACTTGCTTCAGCCATTGGGAGCTGCTAGAGCTCACTCCTTGTGTTCCTTGGAAAAATCTCCATGAGCACTGGAAAATAAGTAGTGGGGTTCACCAACCCCAAGAGGCTAAGCAAGAAGACATCCAGCCTGGACATGGGGGAGCTACAGTGGGCACAAAGAGGGTCGCTACAGAGTGATGGCAGTTGGAGAGTCTGAGGAAAAGTACAGGCTGGCATGAGAGAAGATGGAGCTCACCCAGCTTGCTCCACGGCTTTGTCAGGCTGTAGGGAAAATCACCTGAGTCACTGCTCCATGACACTCCCTGGCAGGGGTAGGGGGCAGTATCCCCTAGGGCTAATGATTCGGGGTTCTCCTCAGAATGTCTACCTCTCTCCTCTTAGGAACCAACCACCTGGCTATAGGACTTGAGGATGTGGCGGACAAGCATGAGTGAATGCTTTCCAGCCCTCTGGGCCATCCTGTCAGGAAACTCAGGGCAGCTTTGAAACCAGGAAAATGGTTTGGCTCCTTCCCAGAACTCTCCACTGCCCAGGCACCCAGGGGAAATGGCTCCTAGCAGAGAGACAAGTGAGTTGTCAGGAATGGGATTTCCCTGAGAGATGAGTCTCTTCCTGGATTTTCAACCAGAGTCTTCTATTTAGTTCTTCATTGGAGATGCCCAAGAAGGCCTCCTGACTCTCTACCTTAGTGAGAGGGCACCGTCTCTCTCAACACTCCCCACCTCCAGATAAACTGTTTACTGAGCTGGGGAGGCAGAGAAATGTGTGAAATGACAGAGCGTTTTAGCAAAGATCCATGTGCAGCTGAGCCCCAGCCTGGGAAGGCTAGTGTGGTCACAGGCACCGAGCAGCCTGCCGAGCAGCTGGGGGCTTTCCTACTTTGTTTAATTTGGAGGGTAGTTCTTTGAGCTCCATGGCTTTAATCATTTTAGTACATACTTAACTTTAGTACATACTAAACATACTAAAATTTTTTTAAACAAATGAAATATAGCCCAAAAGTCTACTGTGTAAAAATAATAAAAAACAGAATTATTCTGGGAACATTAGGAGAATTGGAGCAGTAGGAGGTGGACAGCTTGGAGATAGGAAGGGCAGGAGATCCACGTTCTTGCCTATCCTTCTCCTAATAGTTTCCTTTTCCTTTGTGGTCCCTTTTACAGAACCCTACAAGGCACAGTTTGAAAAACATTATGGAGGACAGAGAGGAAAAAAAAGGAAACCACTTGCCCCTTCTCGGTTTCTGAGACCCTGAAGCCTCATAGTTTTCTACTTCTCTGATCATTTTCTTTCTCCTTTGTCTACAACCAATATTCTTTCCCTACTTGCCTTCCTCTTTTTTCTCTCTATTCTAAGAAAAAGTCCATTTGCTAAGTTGGCTTCTACAACCACATCTGCAGGTGATTTCCAAATCTCCTTGTCCAGTTCTCACTTCTCTCCTGGTTTCCAGCCTGCCATGGTTAGCTAGCGGATGGATATACCTTCAATGGATATACCTTCAAGGAGGGTCCATTAGCATCCCAAAGTCAATCAACACATTCAAGACTATAAAACGTGGAAACTAGCATTGGACACGGAATCTAAAGACTTGAACTCCAGCTGTGTTCCTCCTGGCTGAGTAAATTTGGGCAAATCACTTAATCTTTCTGGGCCTCAGTTTCCTTATTATGAAATAGGCATGCTAACACCTGTCCCTCATAATTGAAGTAGAAAAATAAATGTGGAACTTAAAGCATATTATGTTTTTCAAAGTTTGCTCCTTTTGCTGTGTTCCGTGACAAAAAGTCAGAGGCGTTCAACAGAAAGAAGCCAACTTCTCTTCTTATCTCTCACCTCTTAAATCTCATAAGGACTGAGAAAGACTGGTGGAGCTAAGATGTGGATACTGGTGTCCTGAGGACCTTTCTTCCTTCCTGCCCTCAATAGCCAGCACCCTCCTTCAGGCCCTTGTATCCTCACAGATCCTTGTCTGTCACTCTAGACTCTCCAGGTCCTTCTCCACACTGAAGTTATTTCCCTGGAACCCAAATTAGACTCCACCGTCCCTCTTTTCATATTCTTACTAGGACTCCTGACTACTTCCAGAATAATCCTCAATTCCACCCTGTGTCACAGCATCTCTACCACCACTTCCAGCCTCTCACCATCATGCACCATCTCCCCCTGCAGCATCCTCTCCCACCACTCTCCACAGATCAAAGCTGTCTCATCTTTCAAGGCCATCTTCACACATTAAGGCCATATTTGGGGCTGGGGTTATGGTGCAGTGGTAGCGTGCTCGCCTAGCATGCGGGAGGCACTGGGTTCGATCCTCAGCACCACATAAAAATAAAATAAAAAGCTATTGTGTCCACCTACAACTAAAAAATAAATATTAAAAAAAAAAAAGGCCATATTTGAAATGCTTCCTTTTCCAGCAAGTCCCTCCTATTACCCCGTCAGAAATGGCTGCTTCTCTTTGTGTGTTTCCAAGACTCACTGTTCTTCCCTCTGTACCAAATGCATCTGGTCTTATATGATATTTATGTTTACAGTCTGTGTCTCAGACCAAATTGTGAGCTCTCCAAGGGCTGAAATTAAGGCATTATTTTTTTCCTTCTGTAAATAGTAGGTACTCAATGAATGTTACATTGGATAGACTATCACCAAATTTCACTCCTAATTTATTACTCTGTGGTCAGTGACGCTTACACTAACATCATGAGACGACGTCCTTTTATTTTAAGTGAAAAGAATAAAAACAGTTTCCCCAAGGACTTCCAATTCTGCATTTACAACTGCCAATCAACAATTCTGTTTAGATGTCTTGCAAGGTATTTATTCATTCACTTATGTTTTTTAGGTGTATGTTCTGAGCTTGACACTGTCCTAGATATTAGAATACAAAGAGAGATAAGGCACTGTAAAAATAAATAAATAAAATAAAAATAGCATTGTTCCTAAGAGTTTTTTCCCCCTGGTGCTGGGGAGGGAACCTAGGCCCTCTACACTGAGCTTAGCTTTAAGTTTTATGAAAGAAGCAAAAACAATTATAACACATTATGACAAGTTCAGCAAGGAAGGCCCAAGCAAGTGTTAGGGGAAAATGGAGGAGGAATGCTCAGAACGAACTCTTTTCTGCAAGATAATGGCAAAGTGGGAAGAACAAGGGGTGGGACCAGGTCTCAGCTTCCTGGCCTCCCACTGGGCAGTGGTTTAATCTTTCAGAGACCTTTTCTTCTATAGAGGCTGTGAATAACAATGATATTTTAGCCAGCCATGCCTGTAATCCCCAGTGACTCTGGAGGCTGAGGCAGGAGGATGGCAAGTTCAAGGCTAGTCTCAGCAACTTAGGGAGCCCCTATGTAACTTAGCGAGACCCTGTCTCAAAATGAAATATAAAAAAGGCTGGGGATGTGGCTCAGTGGTAGTGTACCTCTGGTTCAATCCCCAGCACAAGACACACACACACACACACACACACACACACACATGACCTTATATATTGTAGAAATTGCTGTAAAGGCTGGGAGCAGTGGTGCATGCCTATAATCCCAGTGGCTCGGGAGGCTGAGGCAAGAGGATTGAGTTCAAAGCTAGCCTCAGCAACTTAGCAAGCAATTTAGCAAGACCCTAGCCTAAGCAATTTAGCAAGACCCTGTCTCAAAATAAAAAATAAAAAGGGCTGGGGATGTGTCTTAGTGGTTAAGCACCCCTGGGTTTAATCCTTGGTACAAAAAAAAAAAAGAAAAGAAATTGCTGTAATGAACAAAACAATGTATTTGTATATAGCATATAAAAAATTTCTTAGAAAATATAATTCTGCTCATGTTTTTCAAAAAGAAAAGAATTAAATAATACATGTGGAATTTATAAAGGAAATTCTGCATATACTCCACTAGTAAACAAAAGTATACATTTGTATAGCAGCACTCCTGGACCATGACCTCTTGCTCACTTTCTTGTTCCCACAAATAGTCTTGTTACCCTCCAGTTCACCCCAGAGTCCAATCTCAAAATCACCTTTGCTGCCTTCTTCACCCTTCACAGCAATGTCATCAGTCCTGCCCATCTGCCATGGAACATCATCACATCACGAGCTGGTCCTCCGTTTCCTCTCCCTCTTATCACAGCCTCATGCAATCCTAGTTATAGCACCTCACACCTGGACTGTTTTGTGACAGAGCCTCCTGCTGCCTGTATCTCTGTTCCATTTTTTCTAAAATTCAGGTGTCTGTTCCTAAAAGATTGCTTTCTTTATATCATTCCCCTGCACAAATGAATTCAATTTTCCTCTTACAGCTGAATGCCAAAGTCCAAACTTCATTGCTTGATATTTAATGTTTTTTTTTATTATTTTTTTTTATTTTTAGCAATTTAGCTAATCTTATTTACCCAAACTTATCTTGTCTTGCCACAAACCTGTAATATTAACTGGTCTGTCTTTCTTCTGTCTCCTGAACAAATATGCACAAACCCAAACACACAACTCTTTCTCACATTCATTGTGGCCTCTTCTAGTCCTTAAATGAGTAGGGTGGAAAGCAGCAGTCATAGATAGACAAGTAAGGTCCAATCATAGCATGGTGGGATAGGTGCCATTTCCTAAGAATGGCCTTCCATACCTATCCATCCTTGAAGACCATGTTCTGGGCACACCTCCTCTGTGAAGCCTTCCCTGATTCACTTATCATCTTATGCACATCTATAGCATTCACTCGTTGTTCTCCCATAGATCAGTGCTTCTCAAGCTTGAGATACAAATGGGTTGATCCCACCCCCAGAGATTCTGACTCTCTGGATCTAGAAAGTTTAACAGGGTCTGATGACAGGGATCTGGGGACTATCATTTGAGTATTACTGCTACGGACGACCTTGATTAAGTACTTATACTTCATTTCCTTCCTAAGGTCTTTAGGGACAGAAAACGTGTCTTCCATCTCTTTGTGGATCAGCCCCAAACATAGAAAATGCTCTTCACATTTCACTTTTGCTCATTCACAGTACTCAGCCATCCACGTTCTCATTTGTTGCTTACAATAGCCCACAGGTAGGGAGAAAGCTCCTCCTTACAGATTGCTGGGAAGATCAAAGTTGCCACAGAGCAGACTGGCTGGCGTAGGCTCGGGTTAGGAGCCACAGTGTAATTCAGAGCTGCTCCACTGAGGACTCCCTGGCATGGGCTCCTAGGGCTGGTGTGTGATTCCAGCCCACTTTTATAGCTTCTAACAAGGAGCGGGAAGGAATAGACAAGCATTGAGCAATTACGCTTTGCCAAGTGCTGGGCTGGGGGATGTACACATTGACTCTGGAGTCCAGGGATGTACAGTAACTGTCCCCCAATTTCACACCTGTAAAACATGGAGAGTCAAGTTTTCATGCCTCATTGCATACCATAGCATATGCTGAAGAGGTGATCAGACCAGTTAAGGAGAAAGTGAGGCAGTATTTACTGGAAGTCAAATATGTGTCCAGGTACATTGTTCTAGGTGTTTCTATCTACAATCTCATTTAATCCTCACAATTATCTTGCAAAGGAGATCTCATTTCACTTATGTTAAAGACAAGGCAATGGCCTCAGTGAGGTTATATAATTTGTCCAAGGCCATACAGCTGGGAAAAGGGAAAGCTGTGGATAGTAGATAGAACTGGGATTCCTTGTCTATCTGATCACAAACCTCCTGTTGGTTCTGCAGCACAGCCTGCTCCACATGCCCCCTGCTTCCTGACAATACCTAATATTTTGTTTGCTTAGGCTTTCAGGGCCTAGATTTAGGCTCTGTCCTGGTCTCCACTCACAGATTTGAGACTACTTCTGGAGAAGTTTTGGTGCATAGGAAAGGGTGGGGTGGGAGTAAAAGGGGGAGACCAGAACCTGGAATTCTGGGAAGTGGGACTGTTGGCACAGACCTAGGAAGGCTGGCTTTTGTCAGGTATTTGGAAGGTGAGGGTCCACGGTTCTACCAGGTCCAGCTGTCTGAGTTCAGGGAAATGTGGCTGTCTCTTCCCTTAACCCACTCCCACCTTTCCACACCCTCCATGGACAGGCTTCCCGGACATGGACGTGACACAGATCCGAGGGTGGCTCATAAAGATGTGCAGGATCAGATTCAAGGTGACACACACCAGAATATGCAGAACCATACCATTGTCCTTGTCCAAACTCACCCACAGAGGAAGCAGATGTACGCAGAGGTCAGCCAGGCACCCGACATAGAGAGCTGCTCAAGGCCACGCACACTGGCTGGGAGGGCACAACCTCCACCAGCCACCTTGGAGGTACCTTGGCAATTTTCAGGAGAAATGGAGATGGGGACAGTGGGCAGTGTTTTCTCCATCATTGCCATGCCCCTCTTCCGTGAAAGAAAGCCTACTCTTTCAACAGACTCAGACTCTTTCTACTAGTTTGTCCTTTCCCCAGGCTCAGTTCAGCTTCCCTCTGGCCTGTGTTTAGAGGCATGGGGTGGGGGAGGGGATGTAGTGCAGAAAGGATGGGGAGTAGGAAGGAGGGGTGGGAAGAGGGGGAGAAGGAAGGGACCAGGGGTCAGGCAGGGGTCTGTTGGGGCTTCTATGCAGCTAGGTCAGGTGGGCCCTAGCTTTGCTGCTTTTGTAGCGACTCAGACCATGGGAGGAAGGGGCTGATCCAACTGGTGCCAGGATTCCTTGGTTCTCAAAGAAATGAAGGTTGAAGCCTGGAATTCCTGGGAATGCCAGGGGAGAGGAGGGTTGGGTAGCCAGCAGCTAGAGCAGTGGAATTTGGAGACTCCTCCCCCAGCGCCAGAGGGGGCTGACACCTGTTAGTGTCCTTGTGGCCTGGCCCTTTCCCCAGACCACATTCCCCCACTGAAGTGCTTCTTTTGCCCCAAATTATTCCTGAAGGGTCATGTGTATGATTGGGAATGAGGAAAGGGCAGTCAGCCAAGGGGTTCTGGGATGCCAGAGAGGGCAAAGGAGGCGGGAAAGGAGGGCACTGGGGACGACTTCTGCTAAAACGATCCCAGAGGAATGGTTTGGGAGGGGATCCCTCCTGCTGAGGGACCAGCCCATCTTAGCAGGGGCAGCCTGCTGCGTTCCCGCCCTGTCTCCCCTGTGCTCATGCAGCCAGGAGGGTTGCCACTGCCGGCCTCACCACCTTACCGTCTGTGGGGGGCTGCCCACTGTCATCTCCACATAGTAGCCCTGGCCCGACTTGCCCCTCAGGTTGTCCACCATCTCCACAAAGCTGCCCCTCCGGCCAGGCTCCTCTGGCTCCTCGTCGGTCTCCCGGGGCAGCCGCAGCCCCAGGGGGGCCCCCGCCAGGCCGCTGCGCAGGGGTAGCCGGATGCCAAGCTGGGTGCCATGAGCAGGCAGCACCCCTGAGCCCACCCAAAGCAGGAGCCAGGGCAGGGTTGGGGCCATGGTGGGCCCGGACCTCCTGGGTTCGCTCAGGCCCACGTCTGTCCCCGTTGCCTGCTTCCAAGTCTGGGTGGTGGCGGTGGCTTTTCTCAGGAGAGGAGGCTTGGAGGCATCAGGACTCCAGTGTCTGCAGGCCCCTCAACCAGTCCCCAGGTCCAGGCGGTGGTCGGCGAGCAGGAGAAATCTGCAGAGCAGGAGAGGGGAGCGATTGGGCTCCAGGACCCAGCTACATCTGGACGGCAGCAGCCAGCCACAGCAGTGGGCTTGGGCCCCTCAGGGGGCTGGGAGGGGCAGGCATGGCAAGTTGGCGCTGGCTGCTATCCTGGTCCTTCTGGTGAGGTCGGTGGTGTTGGAATGGGCAGGGGCTCCGGGATCCTGTGCTGCGTTAGCTGCTCAGGCCACCATAATCCAGCTCCCAGCTCCCAGCTCCAAGGCAGGCTGGAGAGGCGGAAAGACTTGTGGCGGCGGCTGTCAAAGCCAAAGGGTTTTCGCTTTTCCCTGGGATCGCTGGGAAGTGTAGTCTTTCCGTGGCAGGCAGCCCAGCTTCCGGGGCTGGAAAGGGGTCTGGGATGCCCTCTGCCGAGGTGGAGTCCACCTTGCAGCACCCTGGTGGGAAGGGTTTCCCCAGCCCTGGCAGGGCGGGCAGGGCAATCCAGATACAGTGACGGCATACCTCTCACCTGTTGTTCCTTCTTTCAGCATTGATTGATCACCTACTGTATGCCAACCACACTGCCAGGTACTGGTGCTACAAAGTAAAATGTATACACACCAAATTCTGCCCATTGGGCAGAATTAAATGATTCTTGTCACAGCGGGGTTACAAACAAAGGCATTGAGGAGTAGGGATTTGGGGGACATCTAGGTGAACTAGGATGATTCAATGGGAGAAGATGGTATTTAATTTGAGCTTTAAAAATGGGTAGTATTTCCAGAACAGAGATTAGGGGAACAAGATTAAAGGCATGGAAGGGTGTGCTAGGCAGCAAACCACACAAGAAGGGCTCAAGGGGAATGTATAGTGTCTATTTTCACCAGAATCTGCAATCACCAGGCAATTAAGATCTGGTCGGGTCTTCTCTATCTGAATCTGTACCTTTGATGCTCTTGGGGTACAAATCCTTATGATCCTCTGATCCATACACTGTCAGCCAGCTAGGCTGAGGATGAATGGCTGCAGAGAGATTTGAAGTGTTGTAACTCCAAGAAGCATCAACATATTAATTGGTAAGAGTTTAAAACAAAGAGCTATAGGGGGAAAAAAACTGTAGGCTCTAATTACGTAAAGTAGAAATGTTATATGATTATGTCATTATGATATTTACCAGAAGTAAAAAGTCCTTGATAAGATTCGTTCTGATGAAAAAAGAAAAAAGAAAAAACTAAGGGGACACTTTTTAAATAAGATAACAAAGGGCTGGGGGTGTGGCTCAGTCGCTCTAGGGTAGAGTTTCTACTTAGCAGGTGTGAGGCCCTGGGTTCAATCCCAGCATGGGGTAGGGTGGTTGTGGGCAAATAAAGACAGTGGAAAAGCCATAGAGAAGCTGTCATTACAGGCTAAAGTTATTCTCATTGAAGTCAGGCTTAGGAAAAGGAAGGTCATTATCACCACTCTTATTCCACAGAGTCTAGGTTGGTCTGGCCAACTCAGTAAGATAAGAAAATGGAACAAGTGCTATAAATACTGGAAAACAAAGGTATCATTATCTGCATATTATGAGATACGATGAAAAATAGTAAACAGTGAGGTGATTAGACAAGTTAAAAATGTAAAGGGCTGGAGGCATGGCTCAGTGGTAGAGTGTTTGCCAGTCATGCATGAGTATCTGTTTTTGATCTTCAGCACCAGAAAAACAAATCAAATAAATCAATAGATGAACAAATGTATGGGAACTGTATATAGATAAAGATGCAATCAATATCAGAGGAAAAGAGATGCATTATTCTTGGGACAACTGTTCCCAGATAACTGTTCTTGGGACAATTGGTAATCCACTTGGAAGAAAGAAAACCAAATCCATGCCTCATCTAAAAATAAATCCCAAATAGATCAAAGAGCTTTATACAATAAATAGAAATAAAGAAGAAATAGAAGAATATTGTCACAATCTTATATTGAAGACAGCCTGCCTAACAAAACCCAGAAAAAAAACCAGGTAGGTTTGACTACTTAAATATTTAAAACTTCTGTAGAATCAGAAGTCCCACAATACTGTCAGTATTCCAATTTTGATTCTTCCACTTAATAACGGGAAGACCACAGGCTTGTTAACCTTTCTGTGCTCAATTTTATCATTTGTAAAATGAGTTAATGATAGTACAAACCTCTTAAGGTAAGTAATCAATGGGATAATCCATGTAAAGCACAGAGAATGGTGTCTGGCAGGTTGTAAATGCCCCATAAAGGCTAGCTATTAGCAGTATTACTACTACAACTACTGAGAAAGTGGCATTTGTAAAGTTAAAAGATAAGCTAAGCTGGGCGGGCGCGGTGGCGCAAACCTGTAATCCCAGTATTTAGGGAGGCTGAGACAGGAGAATCACGAGTTCAAAGCCAGCCTCAGCAATAGCGAGGTGCTAAGCAACTCAGTGAGACCCTGTCTCTACATAAAACACAAAATAGGGCTGGGATGTGGCTCAGCGGTCGAGTACCCCTGAGTTCAATCCCCAGTACTAAAAAAAAAAAAAAAAAAAAAGATAAGCTACACATTAGGAAACATTTGCTATACAACAGGGAGACAAAGGGTTAACCACAATACAAAAAGATCTTCCACAAACCAATAACCCCCTCCCCTCAAATAATACGACAGAAAAATGAACAAAGGGTGTAAACAGGCAATTCATTGAAGAAATGCAAATGACCAATAACATGAAAAACGTTTAACTTTATTAATAATGAAAAAACACAAAACAGTATTTGAGTACCATTTTCTTCCCTCCCTCTCAGATTGATAATGTGTTGGTGCTAGTGAATGTTGGTTGTAAATTACTCCATTTTTTTTAGGGTAATTTGGCAATGCTTATTAAAATGTAAAAAGTACGAACTCTTTGAGCATTGTTATTTCCAGGACCTAGTTCCACAAAACAGGGGAATTTTAGCAATGTGTAAAATATCAAAACTTTGGAAACAAAGTAAATGATCATCAGTAGGAGACCAAAAGAGGTGACTTTTATTCAATGACATCCTAAACAACCATTGAAACAAGGGCATATGTGACATGGTGGCACATGCCTGTAAAACCAGTTACTTGGGAGGTTGAAGCAGGAGGATCACAAGTTTGAGGTCCCCCTGGGCAATTTATCAAGACCCTGTCTTGAAATAAATCATAAAAAGGGCTGGAGGTATAGCTCAGTGGTAGAGCACCTGCCTCAGCAACCTAACAAGATACTGCCTCTTTAAAAAGAAAAGTGGTAGGATTAGTGAGTATTTTCCTTTCTTTTCATGTGGAATGTTTTCTGTGTATTCCAAATAAACAATATAAAAGAGAAGAAAAAGTTCTAACAGTGGAATTTCTGATGTGGGGATAGAAAAATTTGTGAGACTCATCTCCTCATCTTTAAAAAATCACCTCTAAATGTTCATCTCTGACCTACAATGAGTAAAATTTTCTCTTCTTCACTTATTGGGTATACTACTGGTATATCTATTGCTGCATCATTTTTGTTATCCTTCCACCTCCCCAAAGACTTGTTTCCTTTCTGGGCTTGGTGGCACAGGCCTATCATCCCAGTGACTCCAGAGGTTGTGTCAAAGGATCACAAGTTTGAGGCCAATCTCAGCAACTTAGTAGACTCTGTCTCAAAATAAAAAATAAAAAGGGCTAGAGATATAGCTCAGTACTGGTGTACCCTTGGGTTCAATCCTCAGTACCACAAAACAAAAACAAAACAACTTTCTTAATTATGTTTGCTTAAGGGCATTTGATAAATTGGTTTGCATTTCTGAGTACAAATTTGTAGGAAAACCTGATAAAATGCAAATATGATACCCACAGTATCCCTTATTTTATTAGCTCTTCCCATGAGTTGGGAACCCAGATTAAGGTACCAAAGTGTTGTGTTTTTTTTTTGTATTAGTGATTGAGCCCAGGGGCACTTAGCTACCAAGCCACATCCCCAGCTCCTTCTTCTATTTTTTAAAATTTAATACAGTCTCACTAAGTTGCCTACAGCTAAATTGCTGAGGCTGGCTTTGAACTTGTGATCTTCCTGCCTCAGTCTTCTGAACTGGGATTACAGGTGTGTGTCACTGTGCCTGGCAAAATTTAAAGTTGAGCATTTTGTTTACAAATTTTTTTTTAGTTGTAGATGGACACAATATCTTTATTTATTTATTTTTATGTGGTGCTGAGGATCGAACCCAGTGCCTCACGCATGCAAGGCAAGCGCTCTACCATTGAGCCACAATCCCAGCCCTAAAGTTGAGCATTTTGATGACAATCAAAATCAACTAGATTGATTGTAAGGTTGTGCATATAGGGAACTACAAATGATGTTTTGAATCCTTGTTTTGTGCATGTCTGTGTTGAGTTAGTAGGTGAGCCTTAGAGGTTCTTCCCAGGCTAGTCTCTTTGGCCCCTCAGTGAGACTTTTAGGGTGTGTGGAAAGGAAGAGGACCAATACTTTTTCATCTACAGTGAGAAAAAAGGAAGTTAAATATGAGAAATGTATTCCAACTATCTGATTTGGGATCTGCAGGAACAACTATCCAAGTTCCTTATTGTGAGCTCAGAATAAGTGGTACAGGGACTAGTTTCAAGAGCTAGGAGGATCCAGATACATCTCTAGAATGGCCTCATCATCTCCTCTTCAACTAGTAATGTCTCTATGTTCTGTTCCTGTTTTCTATTGACAGAATGACCAGAGCTGCCTTTGCACCTTTTAACTTCTCTAATAGAAGTTAGAATATTGACTACATAAGAGAGAAAGGAATATTTGCCCTCCACGTAAGCAAAACTAAGGCTCTTTGGAATTATATTAGTGGTAATTCTTCTGCCAGACAGCGAGTGTGCTGGGTCTACACATTGTGTCACTTTTTTTTTCTTCTTCAACAGACTCTTCAAAATAATTGTGGCAGATGTTACTATTACCATCCTGCAGACATGTAAACTGAATCCTATGATCCAGTGAAGAATATATGATAGAAACTAGGCTTCTTAATTCTTGGTCATGTATTCATTGATTTAATAGGAGCACAAGGAAGCCATTTTTGGGGGGGGGAATAGGGTTGGGGGTCTCTATTACCTAACATTCATATTTCTTTCTTTCTTTTATGGTGCTGGGGATTGGAATCCAGGGCCTTGTGCATGCAACGCAAGCACTCTACTAACTGAGCTATATCCGCAGTTCATATTCATATTTCTTTAGTTTATTAAAGGTCCAATCAATGGGTTGATGATTAATGATCACTGTTATTCATCTGATATTAACCACACTACTAAAAAGTTACAATCAGTAATCTGCTCTGGATAATTCACGTTACTATAAATATTATGACTTGTCCTCGGTCCTGGAAGAAATTTTCCTTGCATCTAAATACAGGGCTCTCTTTGAATCCCTTTTGGAGGTCCATCAAATATTTTGAACTACAACTCCCATCGTGCAACGGGAAACAGAACTCTGCGTGATCCGACGGGACTTTGAACCAATCCAGTCCCAGAGCTCTCGGTCAGGGACCTATTGGCTCCGGGCGGAGGCGGAACCTTCAGTTGCTAGGTTGGTCCCCTTCCGGAAGTGGTTGTTGGCCTCTGCAGGGCAACACCCCGGCGTCCCTGGAAGCGGGGAGCCGGGGTGGTGCTGGGCAAACGGCGCAGAGCCATCGCCCCGAGGCTCCTGGGGTGGGGGACAGGTGAGGACTCCTTTCGGGGAGCGGGTGGTGTGGCGTAGTGGCGTGGCAGGGAAAGGAGGTTTGCGGGTGAATTGATGAACTCTGGTGTATCAGCGAGCGTGATGTTTAGTGTGTGGGCGGGAATTGAGGGAAGAAGTGAAAAAGGAGCGGCTGGGCGAGTGTGCATCTGTTCAAAACCCCACCTTTCCCGCTTGCGAGTAGGCGGCAGGGGCCTGGCGGGTGAGTGAACGGCGGCGGGTGGAAGAGTGAGGGCGCTGAGCGACGTGAGAACTAGTTGGGTCGCTCCTTCGCTCCTCAGGTCCAAGCCTTTGCGAGGCCCTGGCCTTCTGAACCGTGCCTGAATCCTCTTGTGGGATTCACCCTCTCCGCCGCCCCCGTCTCCGAATCCCGGGCTAGCCCAACCTTATGCCATCTTTTGTCCAGATGGGGAAGTTGGGAAGTTTTTTTCTTCTTCTTCTTCTTCTTCTTCTTCTTCTTCACTGCACTGATTCAAGCATCTCCATCTCCATCTGGAACCGCTCTCCTCACTTAGCTTCCAGGTCTCTCTTACCCGTAGTTCTCTTGACTTAGCCCTTCGCAGGCCCCTCTTTTCTTCTCACCACTCGGTCTCAGGATGATCTCACCCAGAGTTTGTTACCAGTGAATCTCTTCTCTGAGCTTAGATCTGCTTACTGATCATCTCTTTCCTGATGCCTGGGATCAGTTCCTCTGGGATCAGATTCCTGGGATCTTATCGTAGCGAAGGATTTCACCACACAGTCAGCCACGTCTACTGTCTGGGAATTCATTCATCTAATATGAAGTAGGACATGCGCTATATTCTAGGCAGTATACCTACTTTGGTCTATCGGACAAAGCCTAGAATCGCTATATACTGATTGAAGTGCTCTGGTTCCCTCCTTCCCCTCACTTATACATACATCAAGTCCTGTTATTCTGCCTTCTTTTACCCTGTGGCCCTTTCTTTCCATTCTCACAGCCATTTACTTAATTCATAATCTTGTTAGGACTTTCAGGCTAACTTTCTAAGCGACTTCTCTGCCTCTGGTCTTGCCTTACTCTAAACTATAAAACTCATCAATGTTAGTCTTCTTTGTAAAATCCTGTGATAGCCCCTCGTCATGTACAATAGACAGCCTCAATCCTTCCAAACCTTTTATGATATATTCCTTGCCTTCCATTCTAGATCTTTCTCCTGGTGCTCCTCCCACTCTCCCTTGCAATCTGATGTCAAGTGGTTAAGTGGTTAAGGGCTCAGGCTTTGGGCTCAGGCTTTGGAATCAGATAGACATATGCATATTCTGCTGTGCCATTTACTAGCTGTGAAACTGGACAAGTTTAAAGTTTTTCTCTAACCTTGCTTAGCCTCAATTTCCTTATTTGAAAAGTGGTGATGATAATTTCTATCTAGCTGGGAGGATGGGGTGAGATAATGTAAATAAAACAGTACAGTTTTGGAACATAGAAAGTGTTAAGTAAATTTCAGCTTTTGTTGTCATAATCAGTTTCTTGGCACCCTTTCCTGCCTATTTGTTTTTGTGCATGCTGTTCCTTCTGCCTTAAGTTCCCTTACTCTTTTTTTAAAAATTTTTTTTTCACTTCTAGATGGACACAAATATATTTATTTTTTTACGTGGTGCTAAGGATTGTATGCATGCGAGGCAAGCACTCTACCACTGAGTTACAACCCCAGCCCAAGTTCCCTTACTCTTATCCTGATGAGCTCCTACTTATCCTTTAAGAACTGTGGCTGTATATCTGTGATGCTTTCCCACAACTTCCAGCGTAACATTAGTTACCCTATCTTTGTATCCTCTTATATTTAACACATGATGTAGTCATGTGATTGTATGTCTGGCTTCCCAGTAGGCTGAACTCAGGTTCAGGATCATGTTTAATCAGGTTTGTAGCTCTAGTATTTACCATAATGCCTGGTAGGTGTTCAATAAGTGATTATTGAATCTCTGAATGCCCTTAATTTATCTTCTGTGATATTGGATCTGTCTTCCAAGAAGCAGTGTAGAATAAGTCCTTTAAATATGGAAGTACTAGTAATAATAAGTCCAGCATTTGTTGAGATCTTACTATATTTTAAGCATTTTACAATGAACCACTTACTTCTCACAACACTTTGAGATACTTTTGTTATTTATTTATTTTTTGTGATGCTGGAGATTGAACCTAGGGTCTCACATTTGCTAAGCACATACACTATCACTGAATTACATTCCCAGCCCAGTATACTTTTATTTTTGGTTTGACATTTACTGTATACCAGGAACTGTGCTAGACACTTTCCAAATATTATCTCATTTGCTGCCAAATAGCATTTTGACCCTAGGTTATCATCACTGAATTATACATGTGAGATTAATGAGGCTTAGAAAGGTAAAGTAACTTGCCTAAAGTCATACAGCTGGCAAGTGAGAGAGCTAGGATTTGAACCCAGGTTTTCTGTCCTCAAAGCTGGTACTTTTACCACTATGCCATATGTTACTTAAAGCATGGAGAGGGATTTTTAGCATTGGAAGGGAAGCTGTACAAGTGCCACCATGGGCATTTTCAGCTCCCAGGATTCCTTGGTTCTGTGTCAGTGTGGTTTGTAGCAGTTTATATAAGCTCATTTTAGACTTGAATGGAAAAATCAAGAGGAACAAGCATGGCCTTCAGAAATTTGTGGTTTAACAAAAGTGGTGGAACACGTGAAAAATATAATACTGAGAGAAATATGCCTTTGAATGCATGAAAACTGTCCCTAGTGCTGAGGTGCTTCTGGATTGGCAGGAGGTTGGTGATTCTGGAGATGTGTGAGCCACTCCTTTTTGCTAGATTGTGGGATTGGCAGGAGATTGATGAGTGCAGTTGGGTGACCCTCCCCAACAACTCTAAGGCTCACAGTGGGGGCTCAGGCCAGGTAGTGAGTAGATGTTACTAGGTTTTTCTGATCTGTTGGTGACTGCACACGAAGTACAATGTTGAAGCTTCAGAAGCCATGTCTGGGGTGCCGTGATTGACTAGAATGGCCTTCATAGTCAGACCTGGAGGAAAATTGTAGGACATGACATTTATTTGCCATAGCAACTCTAATAGCTGCTTTCTTGGACTTTCATTCTCTAGGTTACCAAGCTAGTCCAGGTTATTACCATCTCTCACCTAGACCATATCATGGTTTTGTTCCTCAACTTCCCACAGCCATTCTGGTTTTTCTTCCTTCCAATCTGGCCTCCATTCTAGTGTATATTCCCAATGGCTGCCTGAGTAATTCTTCCCCCCCACCCCCCCAAAAAAATACCTTTGCCTGGCTTCCATTTCCCTCAGGATAAAGGCCAAGTCCTTGGCATGTCCTGGCTTCTGCCCACCTCTCCAGCGTCATCTCTAGCTATTCTCTTTCTTGGTAGGTGATGCTTCTTACAAAGGACCTTTGCACATTTTGCTACTTCTGCTGTTAGAACACATTTCTTTTTTTGGTGAAGACCTTTTCATCCTTCAATTCTAGGCACATTTCATCAGGTTCATTTCCTTCAGCACTTTTTCCTCATTTGTATTATATATTTATCTGGGATTGGTCACAGTCCACTAGGACTCAGAGGAGTGACAAGTGAATCTGGTTTTTTTTGTTGGTGTTTTCCATACTGGGGATTTAACTCAGGCCTTTTGCATACTAGGAAAGTGCTGTACCACTGAGCTATATCATTAGCCCCTTTTTAAAATTTTATTTTGAGACAAGGGTCTCACCAAGTTGCCTAGGCTGATCTTGAGCTTGAGATTCTCTTGCTTCAGCTTCCTGAGTAGCTGGGATTACAGCTACTTCCCGAGTGCTGTGCCCCTGTGCCTGGCATAAATCTGCATCTTTAGTTCCTAAAAATAAACAAACAAACTTGACAGGTGCTCAACAAACCTTTCTTGAATGAGTATATGCTTTCTAGTAGTCATTAAGAAATATGATCTCCCTTTCCACACTCCTCTTCCCTGCAACTCTGTACCCCTTTGACCCTGTCCTTGCTCACATCTTTTCTGAAGCCAGGAAAGGCAAGAAAAGAAGGTGAAATATAGGCCATCCATATTTTGATTTTTTTTTTTTCTGGTAGATTTGAAATTTGGATGATCCTTAAATTCAGATTCTTCCATGTTCTTCCCAGCCATTAAATAGTTAAATGTAGATAATTATGTACATAGTTCATAGCTAGTTAGGGTTTTTTTTTTTTTTTTTTTGGCACTAGAGATTGAACCCAGGGGCACTTAACCAGTGAGCCACATCCTCAGCCCTTTTTATGTTTTATTTTGAGACAGTCTTGCTAGGTTGCTTAGAGCCTTACTAAATTGGTGAGGCTGGCCTTGAACTCGTGATCCTCCTGCCTCAGCCTCCTAAGCCTCTGGGGTTACAGGCATGTGTCACCATGCCTGGCTCAGTTAGGGTTTGTGCTATGAAAACAAGTTGTGTCTGTCTCATGCTTTCTGGAGGTTGGAGTTATGTAGAGATAGGTAACATTGTTTAACTGCAAAATTTCTCAAATTAACATATGATGCCTTGTATAGAGCCATGCTTGATAAGTGCTTCTTTACCCTGATGTTTAGGCTTCTGTTGAGTCCTCCATTCCTGTGGATCCTTTCCTTTTCTCTTTCCCTTGTCCGTCCAATTAAGAGTATTAAAGGGCTGGGATTGTAGCTCAGTGGTAGAGTGCTTGCCTCGCATGCATGAGGCACTGGGTTTGATTCTCAGCACCACATTAAAATAAATAAATAAAGATATCGTGTCCATTTACAACTTAAAAAAAAAAAATTAAAGATCCAGGTAACTTCTTAAGCCATCCGGCAGTGGGCCCCATCTACCACCTTGTTTCCTGGTCCATTTATGCTTTGCTTCAGAGTTGGCAGACTTGTGCTTCAGCCTACCTACAGCAGAGAGGAATCCTTTTCCCTTTCATTTGTCTTCCTTCTTGGAATGCAGCATGGTGGGAATGAGAGGGTCAGGGGTGGAGTCTGGCTCCCTTAGTGTCCTGTGGACTGATGAAGAAGCTGGTGTGTGTGAGTACTACGGCAGGACACCTCTGCTGTCATAGTCAGAGGGCATGTAATGGTCTTTGATCCATTCTTTGTCATTTGTCAGGGTTCCCTCTATAGAGATCTGGGGTAGATTGAGAGTCACCAAGTCTAGCCATTTTCTAAACACTTAATCCAGTCCAGATCTTGACGTCTTAGATGGTAGGGTCTTTCTACTTGAAGATGGCCGTTTTTATGCTCACTGTTACAGGTGGAAGAATGATTGCTTCTGAAGAAGTGGGCAGCAGAATCTGTTGTGCGCAACTCCTCTTGGTCTGTCACACCTGGTGTGGCTGACACTTCGTAAGGTCTGGGAAGGCTTTGAGCAGAGCTGTCTACTGCATGTGTTTTATGGGGCAGCTTGTTTCTGCTTATCAGGCTTTAGCATGGAGGCTGTTATGGGAGGAAGTTAGTGGGACCTGGGGGTCCTGAGGTGGTGGTGGGACTAGGGGCAGGAAGAGAGCAATTCTAGAACTGTACCAGCTTGTCAGTCGAAGAATTTGTCATTGTTCCATCACTGGATGCTAAAAATCTTGGATTCCTATCGTGGTCAGCTCAGGCTACCATAACAATATCATAGACTGGGTGTCTTAAACAGCAGAAGTCTATTTTCTCACAGTTCTGGAGACTTCAGAAGTCACAGATCAACATCTGTTCTTGGTACCTGCCTTATGGCCACCACCTTCTTGCTGTGTCTTCACTTGGTGGAGAGATTACCTCTCTTCCTCTTCTTCTTGTTTCTAATCTTTTTTTTTATTTTTATTTTTAGTTGTACTTGGATATAATAACTTTATTTACTTATTTTTATGTGGTGCTGAGGATTGAACCCCGTGCCTCACACGTGCTAGGCAAGCTCTCTACCACTGAGCCATAATCCAAGCCCTAATGACACTAATCCTGTCAGGTCAGGGACCCACCCTTATGACCCCATTTAACCCTAATCACTTCCTAAATTACTCTCCAGCCCATAAAGTCACATTGCAGGCTGGTTTTTCAATGTTTGGATTTTGGAGGGACACAATCTTGTCCATTGCAGCTCCTCTCCATTCTGTCCTTCCAAAAGCTTGGTCCTGTTAAGCCTGACATTGCTGTGTTCATTGTGTCTGTCCCTTTTCCATTCTTGCTATTTCTGCCCTAGTTTAAGCCCTCATCATCTTTCACTTGGATGGCAGCCTCTTTAAGTGGTTTTCCGGACACCAGTTTCTCATTTCTTCAATCTAGCTTTGCCAGTCCTACCAGAGTTTTGTCCTTTAAAAAAAAAAAAAAAGAAAAAAAGGCCAGCCAGGCACGATGGCTCAAGCCTGTAATCCCAGCACTTAGGGAGGCTGAGACAGGAGAATCGCGAGTTCAAAGCCAGCCTCAGCAATGGCGAGGCACTAAGCAACTCAGTGAGACCCTGTCTCTACATAAAACACAAAATAGGGCTGGGGATGTGGCTCAGGGGTCGAGTGCCCCTGAGTTCAATCCCCGGTACCAAAAAAAAAAAAAA